>JASSUY010045878.1:0-14659 GCA_032466535.1 Forpus xanthops
GCCCCTGGCAGGGGGGTTGGAACTAGATGATCTTAAGGTCCTTTCCAACCCTAACTATTCTATGATTCTGTGATTCTATAATATAGCTATAAATGCAATTAGATCTGGCATTATTACTATTTAAGCTGAACGTGATTTCCTGGTGTAAGAATACATTTAATTGATCTTTGTTTTAAACTGATTATGTTTTATTCTGTGTAGTTAATTCTCAACTTGTAAGCCAAACTTATATTTGTTCTACTACAAAACTAATCTTTAGACATATGCTACTGGTTTTTTTTCCTGACCTAAATATTCTAACGTATAATATAAATAGAAATTTAATATAGTGACCTGTTTTTTAATTAAGATTTCACTTCATGGAATGGTTATAAGAGTTCATGATCTTTTCCAAGTGCTTCCAATTAGATTACCTACTTAAAATTTTTCTTTTCTAATGTGCCTCTGAAATTTGGGTCTTAAATGCTTATTTAGAGTCTGCATGACATAAAAAAATGATAAATATTAACCAGTTTCTCTTGGATTTTAGCCTTTTTTTCTGTACCTAGGAGATCTTTTCTTGTACTTAACAGACAGGTAGTCTCTTTTTTTACCCAGTCTTGAAAGCAAGATAGGAACTATTTCATTACTACCTCTAACCTAAGTCAGGTGCTGTCAGTTGTTGGCTATCCAGCTGTTCATTTGAAAAGATGTGATGAAGAACATTAATGTCAGAGCCCACACTAAACATGCCTTCATCATGTGGTTAGCCCAAGCACCACTTTAATCTTCTTTCCAGTCCTGTCTAAGAAAAATCTCATACCAATGAGCCAATACATACTCCGCTTCAAGGCAGTAGTGCAGGGGGTGGCTACTTTCTGTCTCCAGGTAGAAGATATCTAGAAACAAGTTATAAAGCAACAAAGACATAACTCTTCAATGCCCTTCCTACAAGTCACCCAGAAAAACACCCAATTAATAAGCAGTACATCTGTGCCTTGGCTTGTAGGGCCTGCTTTCAGAAACATTCCTCAAGGTAGGGCTTTGCAGAAACTTACTTATTTTTTTTTATTTAAACAATAATTAAGTTATTTTTTCAAAGAAAACCTTAAAAATAAAAAACCTTCTACATTTATCAGTAAATAACTGAAACTAAACTTTGCTAAAAGTATAACAAAATATAGGAATAATTTGTCTGGTTGTTGTGGTGTGCCCATTACCAGTAGCTTTTAATAATACATTAAGCATAGGTAAACATCTGTCAATATTGCAGTAGTACAGTAGAACTCACCTTAGGGCAGATGAATAAGCTAGCTATTTAGACTGAGGTCCTTTACTGCCCTAATTTTCCATGGTTGTACACCATCTCAAGGAAAGAGGCTGCTGTGCTCATCACCCATGATGAGCAGTCAAGGTACTTTGTGCTGTTTTTTATGTCTGAAACATTGCTATGTGGGCATGTGACAAGTGGAATAGTGAGGAGGTGAATGTTGCTACTGACAGGTTAGTTGCAGCAGCTGACACTACTTTTACACTGACAAAACCAGTGTAATCCTTCCCCCAGCTACAGACTGAACTTGAGCTTCAGTGTAGAGTGAGAGCCCTTGACAACTCATTAACAAGCAAAGGAGCTGGGAAGGCAAGTGTTGTGTGGGACGCCTATAGCAATATTGCAATGCTCTTGTTCTGTAGAAGAGAGACACAAAATTGAAGGAACACATCTGCAGGCCTTGCATCCTGCTGCACTACTTATTTATCTGGCTAGCAAGACAGAATTGTTCAGGGATTTAGTTCATGTTTTAGAATAATTTTGAGGGAGTTGCCAGAAGGTCCAAGAAAATCTAGTAATTTCCTGTTTAAAAACTCCATAGTTCGTGAAATGTAAAACCATTTGAGAGAAAAAAGAAAACCTGTAAATAGTTAAAATGGTAAATAAGTTGGGTTTTCATAGGGTTTTATTTTTTTCTTCTATTTTAAATTTCATTGATTTTTATATCCCCTATACGTGTTGAATTGGTGTACTAATGGTGTCTTAAGCACCATAAATGTTTTACCAACATAACTTCTGAAATGAAGGATGGGTAGATGTTGTTAGAAGCTAATAAAGAAAATCTCACTTAAGGATCATTTGTATTTTGTGTCATTCCAACAAATTGCTTGTCATTTGCTTTAAAGTTTGTATTTGAAGACAAAGTACAAGTGTAGCAGTAATGGAGAATTAGATTCTACTATTGCATAAAGCTTTGCATGGCAAGGAATCTACAGCTGCTGGACTCAAACTAAAAATTTCTTCATGTGATTCTTTCAAATGGAGCTATTTACTGAAAGAAGTGGAATCAAATGAAATTTCACTTTAAAAGTGGTGTGTTTTTCTTCCTTTAAAATAAAATTGTAGTTTCCAAGATGAGTTACCATATAAATAATCTGGATTAGCAAAGATTATATCCTTTTCATTTACATAGGGATGTTCGTCTGGAAGAACTGCACTCTGTGCTGATTTGCATCCTATTCATTTTGCATATATAACAAACTTCTAAGAAGCAGGCTAAAGACTTCTTACCACTGCAGAAAAGGGTTTGAAACCTAAAGAACTGCCAGGAAAATAATTACAGGTGCATGAAATCTATCATTGCAAAAGTTTCCTTTTGTAGTCACTTAAGATCAACTTGCATCCACTGCTTGGAGAGAGGCTGATTTCTCTTTACCCCTGCTGTTTACTCACCCATCAATCTAGGGATGTCAAGAGTGCACGGAGGACCAAGCATGAATCTGGGAAGTGATACGCCTCATCTGTCGGGGCTGCTGTCACAGAATGAAGCATGCTCTAGGAGAGTTACTTTTCCCTCCCTGCAGATAGTCACCTGTGACTGAGACCAGGTGAATTATGTTTTGGAGAGCTAAGGTACTCAAAATGGCCCCTATCCTGACTGCCTCACAGATAAAGACTTTTCCATTTCTACACTCTGTGTGCTAGAAAGAGTACACGGAGTTTGAATCGGTCAAAGTATCTCCTAGAAGTTCACTCCAGGAGAAAACATCAAAGGTTTACTAAAAGTGCAGGTATAACTTCCAGTCCAAATGGGCCTACTTTCAAGAACAGGAAGACTTTAGAATCAAAACTTCCCTCTGTATTTGTTCTGGGTTTACTCAAAATGTCTGCTACTAAAATGTCAGGATAGTGAGGTTCAGTGCCTAATGTGTCCATACTTCCTGCTGATGATTTTCCCACTGAAAACAGACACAACCTTCTAAACCAATTCCTTTTCTGCCTTACAGAAACAGACACTGAAACCAGTTATTTGCTAGAATATTTAATCAAGATTGAGTTTTGAAGTCTGTCTGCTATTCTTCCTTCACACTTTGCCATTCTACTAACTGCACATGGAACTCTGTGTAGGAAAGTCCATACAACCCACAAAAGAAACCAGGGAAGTATATTGACAACATTGCTGAGATGATATCTCTGGAGGCATGAGGACCAGTGGAAGAATAGAGTCAACACAAAATGTTGATGGAGAAGATAGGTCTTATTTCTTTAAATCTTACTTTACTTGGTGCTTTAGCACATAATGAACTTTAAATATCTCATTGAAACCAATGTAGAATCCTGCAACGGGACCTTTCTAAACAGGGCTATTTGTGTAAGAAAGCTTTCCAGAGAGTGCAAATGAGTTACTGTATGCAGTAAAACAGATGAGCTGTTAGCCTCTGGCTCCCAGAGGGGAATAACTTACAATCACTGCATGAGTCATGGAGACAGGCAGATACAAATACTCTTGTTAGCTCAAAGGGAAAAAAAAAAAGTTCTGCTCTCTAAGATCAGCATTCCCATCAGGCCACCACCATGCCACATCCTGTACATGTTCTTAGCTCAAAGCAGATAAATACATCATTTGGGAGCAATGGACTCCAAAGAGTTACAAAAGGGACATGCACTGTCACATTAGTAATTTTTACATTACTGTCAAAGATACTGTTTGGATATTTGGGTTAGATTTAAATATAGTATGCCTAATTAAAACAGGAAGTTCTAAGGTAATGTAATTGCAACCTAGTGAAGTTTTGCATATCTTGCAATTCTTGCACATCTCTACACGAGTGTAGAGAGCCATTCAGGATAAGAGTTGCTTTCTCTCATTCTCTTGTTTTCAGAAATTAAGTCTTTTTGCATCTAGTGAAGTCTAACGTTCCTGCCAGGGTGGAGAGCAGAGAGAAGGAACAAGAAAAGACCGAGGAATTATTCTTCTGTGAACTTGTCTCATCATTTCTCTAATTTGCATATACCTTTGACCTCCTGAAGCTTCCAGAGGCAGAGATTTCTACAGTGCAGTGTGACATTCTTCCCTTTTTATGTTATTGCACACAAAACCACCCCAAAACAACAACAAAAAAGAACAACAAACAAAAAAATTAAAGCCTGTGGAGATGTTTGCTCATGGTAACATTCTCTCCTGTTACACAGCTGTTTTGTCACAATGAATAGATTCAGCTATTTGGACATGGCAAATGATAAATAGCTGGTTATGGTAGTTACGTGTCTGTAAACATTTGAAATATAATACACACAGAAAAGGAAATGGAAATAAGGTGCAGCAGTATAGTCAGAGGTAGGGAAACAGGAGAAAGAAAGTGGTAAAGCAAAAAGAGTTGCTTCTCTGTAATTTTAGTTCTCAGAATCTTGTCAGAATCTGATTTCAAAACTGCTTAGAGATTGTTCTGTTATTCCTCTTTGGGTCATGCCACTTGTCCATAGAGTGAATGAAGTGGGCTTTGACTGTCAACAGAAGTAGACAAATGCTCCCACCTCTGCTCTGTTTGCAGGTTACAAGGAGTACAAGGAAATGCTTGTCTAAAAGCCTAAAAATCAGAAACAAGACAACAATAGCTCCAGCATATAGTGTTCAGGTGGCTTATATGGGAACCAGTATCTCATGAATGTGAATAGAACTCGATATTTTTCCTTCCTTCACAATTCCTTCTTCTGCCTAGAGAACATGCCTACTTTTTTCTCTCCTAATGAGAGAGTTGCATCAGAACTCTTCAAAGATTAGAGATACAGTGGGTACATTGACATACTCGCTGTGGTGTCACCAGAGGTACAGGCTTGTTTGTAAAGAAGAGTCTAACTCAGGTCACTGAAATACCAGTTTCTTACATTTTGTACATAGTATTCACATGAACATATATCAAATGGCTTGTGGGATATTGCAGCACTACTTCTCATTCAGGTTAAGAGGTCCTTAAGAAATACTTTACTGTTTATTCTCTGAGGTTTGGTACTTTGCAATTGCTGTAAGTAAAAATGCACAAATAAATAGCAGACTACAGCAGTAGCTTGAACTAAGAGGCTTTTGTTCTCTTTTCAAATTTCTCTTGATTGTTCACATTTCTAGAATCTACAGTAAGAAAATGAGATCTTTTTCAAGAACAGTAGAATGCTTCCTCTTTTTTCTAATGCCTCTTTTTCTAGGGTCATGAACTGACTCTGCAATCAACCAGTACATAACAAAAGTAAGGTACAGTCACGTAACAGAAATAGTCTTTTGTGCTGTGCAATTTACCGTGTAATCCCTTGAGTACCATGCTTAATATCTCAGTCTGTTTTCCATTCTTACTCTTCCTGTAGATCTTATTTGCCCTAGAAATGTGCTGAGATTTACTGTTATACCACTGATGATGAGAAATGCTTTTACAGGCTTTATATTGGTTATATTAGGTTATGGGGGGGGGAGGGTGTTACCTCTTTATACTTTATTTCTTTTAGGGATCTGCTTGAATTTTCACTTCCTCAAAAAATGTATGTGTGGCACTTTCTTGAATGAAATAATCAGGGCTTTGTCACCTGTAATGGCAAAATAAAATTAAATAAGGCAAAGCCTGGACTTCTAAACATCCTCAGTGAAAGCATTCTCTGTACCATTTTCATGTGCTATCCATGTAAGGCAGTAGAGAAGTTTCTCCTTGACTTTCTCTGGATCAATAAACTTCCAATCTCATCAATGTTCCATTGTCTTTGCTGAAATGGCTGTTAGGAGAGGTGGATTTTCAACACATACCTAAGCCCAAGCCAGGCAGAGGTTACTGTCTCTTTGATGTACCTTCTGAGAGACATGAATTCTAATAAGGTATGGGTGATTTTTCATTCTTTGAAGACTTGAACCAAAAAGTGAGAGTTGACAAAGCTCAGTCTTACTAATCTCCTTTCCTCACTGCTGAACTTGATCAGTAATTACTGACACTGACCTTTCTTTCGTTGACATCAGGAAAAGTGTGGGCCTCCTAAATTTGTCCCTTCCAGCCTGAGGAAGAGGTCTACACTTCCAATAAAGTGTATGAAGCAGATAAGGACATGTATTCCCTTTAATGATCAAACATAGGTGACCCCACTGACATCATTTGTGAAGTGGACAAAACCCAGAACTGAACAGTAAAGTAGAAACAAAGAGATCATTACACTTGTGCACATCCTCCCCTGCATTTCAGGGCAAGGGGAAAATACTTTGCAGTTGAATACAGCGTGAAATTACATTCTGGACATTATGCAACATTTTTTCCTTAGGTACATTTTCAAGCCAAAATGAAACATGGGCATTTTTACACATGAACTATTATAGAATTTTGTCTGGTTGTGTGATTTGAAAAGAGCAGTGTACACTAACATGTCACACATAGTGATCTAAAGCTCTGCTGACCAGCTGGTGGTGGGAGAAAACTTGCAACACATGGTTTGCAAAATGTTATAAGCTTCTAATCGGAATTAGTTTGCTTCTGGGAAAGGAAAAAAATACATTAAAACAGGATATAAAATCTGGTGTTCCAATGTCATCCTCTATTCATAAGAAATTCACTCTCAAATCATGAAGATATCTCATTACTCTTCCCTTTGTTGTCTGGCATTAGGGAAGGAACTAGGGAAAGGAGAGGACTTTGAAATACATTTGCATTTAAGAGGAATTAAAAAGCCCCTGAAAGACAGAAATGAAGACACCAGTGTAGGATCTTACTTTTTAAAGTGGTAACCTGGATAAATGGTATTTTTGAATGGGAGTTGTATGTGACTCCAGCACAGCTGTTCTCCCCCTGCTTCCTGTCCCCAAAAGGTGTAAAAGCAAACTAAATCAGGAGTTTAAGCTATATTCTGAGTTTTAGCGGATTCGTTTTTCTCTTTTAAATATGTCTTTTGCTTTGTGAACAAGATCATTGAGATTCTGACTTCCTAGTGACAGAAAATCTAAATAAAGGTTTGTTGCAGGCAAATAAATGGATAGAGAAGCTTAGGAAGCCAAGACAAATTCCAACTTCTTTTGGTAGCTGCTGTTGCCAGGATCCAGGAAAAGTCTTCCTGACAATTACTACTGTAACTCTTCCACCTAGGATCAATGGAGACAAGGCTGCCAATACCTGCAGGAGCAATCCTTACTGATGTTTGTGAGGTCCAGATGTCTTTTATGGGATTTCATTTGTTTACAGCACAGACACTTGGCTTTTGATGTAACCCTTCTGTGAGGTCAAGAGAGAAAAGACATTGACTAATTCACTTAAACTCAAGGGGACATTTAAGCAGATCAAGACTGTTTGCCCATTAAAAATGTCAACTATTTTTCATCAAATATAAAAAGAGTCCACAGTGACTACCTGTCAGGCAGCTAGACCTAAGCAAAATTAATTCCACTCTTCACATCAGCAAGTGTTGCATAAATTAGTAGATAAGAGGCATCGGAATAACCAGATCATGTCCCACATATGCTTCCATATACACTTGTGTAGCAAAGCAATGAAAATGTTATTCCATAGTCTCACTATCTCTCCTCATTTATGCCCAAAATCCCCCATCTGCTGATGTAGCCACAAAAGAGCTGACTGCTGCTGCAGAGGAGAAAGTGAACAGTTGCTAGATATTTGCTGGCTGCTGCATTCTTTGGAGTAGCAAAACAAATGGATCACAAAAACCCAACAGGCTTTCTTGGCTCTCAGTCGAACTATGAAATGGTCCTATGAACTGAGCTGTAGCCAACTTCTTCTCGTGTCAGTTATACAGGGAAGCAATCAGTGAGGCCTGCAATTTGTTTTGTCTTCCTATCCCCACCCTCCCTGACTGAGATGGATATTTTTCTTTCCTCACTCTTCTCAGCCACCTTTCCTGCCCTGCTAGAATGGGGATTTTTTTTCCCCCTTACATAAATATGTATATATATATATGTCTGTTCTCAGACATAGCAATCTGAGTATTACTAACATAGAAATGATATCAAGGAGCATATGAAAAAGCCATTTCCTTTACACTTCCCAGCAATTATGGTTTAACTGCTTCAATAAACAGCAAAATCATTCTTTGCACACATCATTACCATTGAAAAATTAAACCAGTTTGGCTATCAGAAAGAAAGGAAAAAAAAAAAACAGCCCCCACATGGAGGAGCAACTTCTGCATGCACCCATCCAACCTAAATTCCAGCATGTGGCACCTCCTTGCTAACAAATGTCTCATGATGCTGCTTCCCACCTTCTGCCCAAGCAGGCTTGGAGTTTCTGAAGAAAGAGGAAGGAAAGACAAAATAAAAAACCCCAACACACAAAAGTGGGAAATCTTTCTGCCTGCAACCTGCCAGGAAAATCAAGCAGTCTCTAATCCGATTTCCAGAACAAAGGATGAGTCTAGGAAGGGCAAATACTTTAGTGCCTAAACCATTTTTCGGTTCAGTTGTTGGTGTATTATTACAAGTAAGAATGTGTTATGATTTGCACTGAGGAGTGTTAATTTATCATCCCAAAGAATGTATTGGGCAGCTTCATTGCACAGACAATAGATGCATTAAGCTGATGTCAACCTTTTGTGAGGCAAGCAGGCTATTGCTTCCTGTACATTTGATGAAAATGCATTAAGCTTGTTTTCTCTAAACACAGGTTTATTTGATAGGTTCTGTGTCCCAATTATACTATTTCACTGCACATAGAAATCAAACTCAACACAGAGCTGTTATCCCTGGATTGTTCAGCAGTGGTACAGCTTGGTAACTTTCCTGATTGAGGTCTCACTGCTCTATTATGATGCAAATTATGTTAGAATAGCAGGAGAAAGTGTTTCTCATTGATTATGGAGTTTAAGCTATTTTATAAGCAATATATGATAGCTTGCATTGTGTCTTATGCAGCTATACAGAACACGATTGCAATAGCACCTATCTTATGCATAATGCTATACACAAGGCACTCTATTTTTCTTGAGGCTCTTGTGTATTTGTTTGGGCATCTCCATTGAATTATCAAAACTCATTTGCTAAAATAACCCCTAGGTATGTCACCCAGAGCTATGTCCTTAGCAATTCCACATTACTGCTGAAAGCTCTGAGTCTGTTCTAGCAATCTTTGATTTCTCCTTGTGAGCTCCTCAGCTTGCAGGGTGATTGATGGCTATCTAGTGAATTGGCTCCAGAAGCGCTAACCAGAAAACCCAGGCTGCACGCAAGGGAACCTTCAGATATCTACATCTGACCTCACCCAGGTGAAAGCCACACAGGCCCTAGTTGTTGGGAGCTCTGCTGCTCCTCACATTGTGTCTCTTTTTCTGCTCTCCTCTTTTTCAAGCAGCAGCATAGTGGCAGAGATGGAAATTTTCCCCTGACCTCATTTGAAGATCAAGGCCAGCCCTCATATCCTCAGGGAACAGACAACTATGTAAGCTGACCATGCTGCTTGACACAATTTGTCTTCATGAAAAAACTTGACTTGTCAAAAGTAAACACTTGCAAGATACTCTGTGCCAACTGTGATTCCATCACTCAACAATTATATTACAAAAACTGAAGTTGTATCCCATTACTATGCACTGCTTTTGTTTTACAACTTGTGTCTTTCTGTGCTGTTGTCCCAGCATAGTCAATAATCAGCAGTATTAGAAAACTCAACAATTAATGTGTAGGGCTAGGCTAGGCTGGAAGAGAAGTCACAAAGCTGCTTGAATTAGTTTACAGCTTGACTTAGAAGTTTGAGGGCTTCTTTTTTCAACATGTTGGTAACTGGACACCTTTTTATGTATTTAGAGTGGCTTTGGGAAATGAAAATGAGCCACAAACCTAAAGTTGGAAGCTTGGTTTCTCTGCTTAACCATCATGACCAGATTTGTTTACTCTTTTGTGTTTGCACAGTCTCTTATTTTGGGTGAGGTTGTGTACATCAGAAAAACTGTTAAATTTCATACCACAAGGTGAACAGGGATTACTTCAGAGACAGTAACTGCACAGAGCCATGTTTCCGTCACTCTGCAGGTGTAATTATGTCAGACTGATATGAGAAACAGGCACAAGAACTAGATCACACAGAATTTCAGGTAATTATTCATCACCTTAAAGTCATGATAAACACCACTGATTATGATAAAAGAGGTTCAATATTTGGTTTTCCAGAGCAGGTAAAAATATTTTCCAAGAAACTCTTTCTTGCACAATGATATCTTCCTTCAGTAATGCTTTGAATAATACTTCTATATATTTGCTTGGTTAAAAAGTTGTTCAAATGTCTTTCCTTATATTTCTATATGAAAAATTATTAACATTTTGAACACAACTTACATTTTGGATTCCCTAGGTGTCATGGTTTAAGCCGTAAATCAGGCAGCCCACTCACTCACTCCACCCACTTTCTTCCCCCGCACTCCGGGGTGGGGAGACGGAAGAGGGAATGGGGAGAAGAATTGAAAGCATATAACTTCCACATGTTGAGATAAGAACAGTCCTGTAAATAAGGTATAACACAAATCACTGTTGCTGCCACCAGTCACATTGGGGTGTTTTTGCCATTCCCTCCCACTCAGGCTGATTTCAGCTTCCAGTACAGTCAACTCTTGGGATCCTCCTGTCATTCCAGAAATATGAATGGGTTCTACCCCTCAACAGCTTGGTGGCATCAGGGTACACTGTGCGCCGGTATCTACTAGAGCCTTATACTTCTGTAGGACTGATGTGCCAGGCCATTTGATCCACACAGTCAAGTAAATCCGATTGTTCCCTACCTCCACCTGTCTAGAGGCGGGGCCTCTCTAATAGTCATCACATTGGTCACTCACATCTTGTTGACAGGAATTATTCTTTATCACAGGAGCTGAAGTAAAATCAGCTCTTCCATTCCATCTGGGAACCTGCTCACCAGAGACTGAAGCCTCAGCCTTCATGGGGTGATCAGCCTTGACCTTTGTTCTCGTCTTCAATTCATGCACCCGTTCCTCCAAAACTGAAGTAGGCTTTCCATCCCACTCTGTCCTATCTTCTCCGTGATCCTGCAGGTAAAACTATAGGGCGGCCCATGGCATATACCTTCTATATCTTCTCTCTCAAACACTAGGATGCCATTTGTTAATAGCTGAGACGTGTGTTGGTACACGTGAGGAGCTGGATAGATCGTCTCTCAATTGTTTGAGGTCCTGGGACAATTTATCCACAGCTGAGATGATGGAAGGGGCGAGATTGTCTTCAAACTCTTGGAGTTTATGAATCATTTCATCCACTGTTGGTGATATTGTGTCATTCCAGGTTACCGTTGCCAACGAATGGGCATATGATGGGGACGCGCTCCGTATAAATTTCCACCACACAGGTAGCATACATTCAACTTCATCTGGATCTATGTGTATATCCCCATTATTCAGCTTGATATTATAGATCATCTCTACAAGGGCCGATTCCCTCAGAGACTGGATGGTCTTTTCTAGAGTAGTCCTCTTGGCCGAACAACTCATAACATCATCCTTGTGTGGAAACCTTTCATAGCTGCCAAGAGCCACCTCCAAAGGCTGAGGGACTGTTTCTGTCTTGCAATTACTTTGTCAATTTCCCCTTCCCAGCAAGTGTTCCCAGCTGTTTGGCCTCACTACCTTCTAGTTCATGACCATCAGCCCCATTGTCCCAGCATCAGAGCAACCAGGTGATGATGTGCTCCCCCAGCTGATGGGTAAAATCTTTTCGCATATTCCATACCTAGGTTGAGGTCCAAGATTGGGAAGTCACCTCTTCTTCTTTTTCATCATGTGATGATGACTCCTGGTTAGATGCTGTCC
Source organism: Forpus xanthops (assembly GCA_032466535.1). NCBI lineage: Eukaryota > Metazoa > Chordata > Aves > Psittaciformes > Psittacidae > Forpus > Forpus xanthops. The sequence goes on from JASSUY010045878.1 coordinate 12,029, forward strand.
CAGGTGGTGAGTACGTTGTTTCTTCATCTTTCTTTATCTTTCTTGCCTCTTTTTTTTTTGTTTTTCCTCTTATGTACAGGGGCAACCACTATTGGTACGAGTTGGTCATCTGGTTTAGCTGCGGTGATTATCACTGTGGTTTGGGTTGTCACTGGTGTTTGAGTAGCTGCTGTACTTGGACCTGGAGTAGTTGCGCTGCCTGTTACTTTGAAGTTTGAGTAGCTGCTCTACTTGTCCCTGGGGGTGGTGTAGCTGCTGTGCTGGGAGCTGGAGTAGCTAAGCTATCCTTTACTCTGCCCTCAGATCCAGGGACTTTTTTCCCTTTTGAAGGTGCTGGATGGTGTTAAACAGGGCTCTCTAAGCATAGGCCAAGCCCCATCATGTTGCCATCATTTGTCCATCTCTGGTGTGACCAAAATGACAACACACTTCCTTTAAGTGTTTTACTAATTTTTCTGGATTTTGCATTTGTTCATTGAGAAGTTCCAAAGCACTGGAGGGGCCCACTGGCCTAGGTGTTTGCCCATACTATCCCACACACCCTGCCACTCATGACTATCCAGCCTCGGGGAAAATCTGTTAGACCTCCTATATCATCGTTTAACCTTAGTCAAGGCCCAAGCCCAACTCTGCATAACTTTCAGAACCAGACGAAATGGTCGTGGGTAAAACACACTCAATATGCATGCCAACATGGTGATCCCCATCACAATCAGCAGGCGGGTCTCAATATCATTTAGAACCTTCAAAATTCTCAAAAGATACTGAGGAGGGCTCGGGAGCATAAAAGAATATCTCCGTCACAGATTAACCACCTGAGGAGGTGAAAACAGATGTGTAATTGCTAAACACTTCTATTATATACCTCCCAAAGTATAGAGTTGGTGACCACATTGGGAACAAAAGACAAGTCAGTTTCATGATCCCTGAATCTATTGTATTAAAAGTCATTGCAATAAAGTACAATGTAACAAGAACCTTAACCCAAAACCCATATCTGAAAAATGCTACAATAAGAAATACCAGCTGCAAGTAAAGTATCATAAGCTGAATCTGTGAGATCCAGAGCAACAATTTTGAGAGCTAATAAAGCAGCATTGTGACAAGTGACTATTAATCTTGTTGTTATCTCTTTGTGACCCATATTGGGTGCCAAAAAGAACTGTCGTGGTTTAAGCCATAAATCACACAAACCATTCACTCACTCCCCCCTCTTTCTTCCCCCCTACTTGGGGGGTGGGGGGGAAATGGGGAGAAGAATTGAAAGAATGAAACCCTCACGGTTTGAGATGAGAACAGTCCAGTAACTAAGGTATAACATAAATTGCTACTACTGCCACCAGTAATAATAATGACCAGGAAATACAAGGGAGGAGGATACAACTGCTCACCACCCAAGGACTGAGCCATGAACTGAACTTTTCTGAGTTCCTGCCCCCAGTTTTTCAATCCAAGGCATGACATGCTGTGGTATGGAGTACCTCTTTGGTCAGTTTGGGTCAGGTGTCCTGTTTCTGCTTCCTCCCAGCTTCCTCTCCTCCCCAGCAGAGCATGAGGCTCAGAAAGTCCTTGGTCAGACCAAAACATTCTATGCCAAAACTATAAACATTGGTGTTATCAGTGCTGTTCCCAGGCCAAAAGTCAAAACCACAGCATTGCACCAGCTACTACGGAGAAAAATGACTGCTGCTGGTGAACCCATGTCACTGGGTCTGCGGAAAACTACAGCAATCGTAGTGAGATTTATTTCTTGTCTTATGGGTACCAGCCCACGCATTCAGTTCAAAATGAAATGTTCTTCCTTTACCTTTTTTAATGAAAATATTCATATTTGAGTGCTTAAAAAAACCTGACAAGACACGTTTTATATCTTAAAGATGACAGTCACCTGCCAGTATTTCTAAGGATTTGCTAATACTTATGTTAATTTCTTAATCTTTTGTTTAAGCTCCCTTCCACAGCTGAAGTCCCTGGGTTGGGCAAAGTCAACGGTACACAGAGATCCATGCATGTATGTCCCCAGCAGTATTATATCATGTGAGAAGCACAAGGCAGCCAGTGGCAGAACTGCTGTGTAATTTGTAGTTACTTTTTTGTCGGTGTAGGGTATGTGGTAGGGTGTGATAACACAGTCATTTCAGGAGTAGCCACAGTAGCATAAGAAGTGATCCTATCTGTGCTCCTCAGCTTTTCACATGATGTTCCCTTCTCCTTCACAAATTCAGCCTGCAAATATTCCTAATCTGATTCACTGCAAAGCCACCTGTGTTCCTCCTTGCTCTTGCTACTAATCTACCTGCTATTTCTCTGTAATGGGAATCTTTCTGTGATCCTTCATACAGTCTGAATCTACAGCCTGATAACATTTCAGACCATTGTGTCTAATCCCAGCAAAACTCTATTACACTATGTAAAGGAGGTCAAAACAGCCCATACAGAATCATAGAATAGTTAGGGTTGGAAAGGACCTTAAGATCATCTAGCTCCAACTCCCCTGCTATGGGCAGGGACACCTCCCACTAAACTGTGTCACCCAAGGCTATGTCAAACCTGACCTTGAACACCGCCAGCAATGGAGCATTCACAACTTCCCTGGGCAACCCATTCCAGTGCCTCACCACCCTTACAGTA
>JASSUY010045883.1:0-27616 GCA_032466535.1 Forpus xanthops
TTATTATTGGTGGTAGCAGTAGTGATTTATGTTATACCTTAGTTACTAAACTGTTCTTATCTCAACCTGTGGGAGTTTTATTCTTTTGATTCTCCTCCCCATCCCCTCAGACTGAGGGAGAAAGAGAGGGGAGTGAGTGAGAGAGCAACTGCATGAGTTTGAGAGCCTCAAACCAAGACTTTTTGCCTTCTTTCTGTTAATGGGAAATTTGTATGGAATGTTTGTCGTATGGAATTTTTCAGGAGCCCACTTGCAGAACTGAGGTAGGAACAGACAGCTAACTTGGAGTTTCAGTGGCCTGGCTATGTAAAAGGTGAATATATACCAACATCTATCTAAGCTGATTCTCCTGCCTACTTGCTATTCTTCAAAGGACTAGACTCCTGCAAAGTTTTTTTTTGCTGCCACTTTCCCATCATAACTTAGACTGATGGAATGTGCTGCCAACCTCCCTGATTCTGTATTACCTGAGATCTGTAGACAGACAGGTTTTTGGCCACTGAGATTTAACAGAAGAGCTTTTCAGGCTCATGTAGAGTCATAGAGCATGCTATGGGATACAATTATTGCCACCTTACAGATTGCTCCCAAAAAATTGATGCTTTTTGTCTGGCACAGTTCTTGCTTCCAAAGCCTCACACAAATAACCATCTGTGGTAATGTACAAGTAAGTGGATAAGTGGGAGCTCACTTGCAGCTCTAGCCATAAAACCATCTGCTTCTCAGGAAGTAATTAACATGTTATAGGAATTTTTAGGTATGTGTGTCCAATTACCACCAAGTCAGATAGAGAAAAAGTTAGTGAAACAGAGTTATGATGGGTTTTTATTTCTCAGATGTCTGATGAAAGCCTCATGTTTGGGTTCAAATGAAAGGAAGTGGCCACATTAATACCTAATGAGTAGTAATTGCAGGAGTTAGGGTAATAACTATAATAAAGAGTCAAAGCAGAGGATGTGCAATTATTTGGCATGTAAATGTATTTTTGGATTATTTATCCAATATTGTTGAGACATCCTGAAGCCATGTAAGTAAGTCAGAGAATCCTGGTATGTTAAGCATAGGTAGGTGTCTAATGGAAAAATAAATTGTGGCATAATACTCTGAAAAATGCAAATGTCCAAAATTAGAAAATTCTATTATTTTCACAATTTTAAACTGCACATTAGGTTTAATACAAAATATTGCTGCAGAAATATATAGGAAATATTTAATAATTAGGTAAAATATAGGAATCTACTAAATTTGCGTTCCATTGGCTCAATGGGTGAATAAACTCAGTGCCACATTACTGAAGATATATACAACTTGTTATGCGCTTTAACCTGCTGAAACATTCTTTAAAAGACACTGCTTCTGTGTAGATTTTAAGGGCTGATTTGTAATACTTGAACTTAGAGACTTGGCTTAGCCTGTAAGAAATAGAAAAAAAGTAAGATGTGATAACCCTGAAGCTGAATTCTTTTCAGTGGAAGACTCCTGGAATAATCTATTGTCTACCTGCTTGGGTAGAGTAACAAATCTTGGGGGGGAGGGGAGTGGCCTTTCAAGATCACTCCCATTACTGGTGTAAGTACTGAGTACTGTGAGTTCTTTCACAGTTAATATTTTCACAGCTGCTATTTCAGTTTTCCATTGTGGCCAAGGAAATATTTCATGACAGTGTTCTCTGGACATTGTCATTCCTGTTCTAGGATGTTAGTCTTACCTTTCCTAACTGAATCGCCAACCCTAAACTCAGTTTAGTGTCCATTACATATCTTCAAGATGCATGTGAAACAGTTCTTTCAATTTGTACCTATCACACTCCAATTTATACATACTGAAGAAAAAAGCACACACCTACTATAACTGCTCTTAAATGTCAGTGTAGAATACTTTAAAACTGAACATCAAAATGATGTATACCCAGATAATCTTCCTGTTGATGGCTAAATGCATATGTGATAGACTAGAATTTTGCTCCATGCTTTTGCTCATGCTTCACTCCCTCATGCTTCAGACATCTAGTTAACATGAAGATAAGATGAAAAAATTGGGGCTCTTCAGCCTGGAGAAGAGAAGATTGTGTGAAGACCTCATAGCAGCCTTCCAATATCTGAAGGGAGCCTGTAGGGATGCTGAGGAGGGACTCTTCATTAGGGACTGTAGTGAGAGGACAAGGGGTAATGGGTTAAAACCTAAATAGTGGAAGTTTAGATTGGATGTGAGGAAGAAATTCTATAGTGTAAGGGTGGTGAGGCACTGACTGGAATGAGTTGCCCAGGGAAGTTGTGAATGCTCCATTGCTGGCAGTGTTCAAGGCCAGGATTGACAGAGCCTTGGGTGGCATGGTTTAGTGTGAGGTATCCCTGCCCATAGCAGAGGTGTTGGAACTAGATGATCTTAAAGTCCTTTCCAATCCTAACTATTCTATGATTCTATGATGTAGACCCCTAATGGACTTATCTCACATGTCCTAATGAATCTCTAAAGCTGTATGTTATATGCAGTTGTAGGATTTACTCTCTTCCTCCCAGTTAATACATAGCTCATCATAATAAACTGATGGTTTTATCCTTAATATTAAGAAAAAAAAAGTCATATTGATCTAAACATAATTGTAGATCAAGATCTGGGGATTGAAAAACTGCTGATGGAGACCTTTTGGATCAGGATTAAAGGGATGGCAGAGGCAGATAACATAATAGTGGGGGGTTGCTACAGGTTGCCTGACCAGGAAGACCAAGTGGATAAGGCTCTCTATAGGTTCTTTACTATGAAGAACCTGGAACAGGTTGCCCATAGAAGCTATGGCTGCCCCATCACTGAAGGTGGTCAATGCCAGGTTGAATGGGACTTTGAGCAGCTTGATCTGGTGGAAGATGTCCCTGCCCATGGCAGGGCATTGGAACCAGATGTTCTTTAAGGTCCTTTCCAACCCAAAATATTCTGTCAACTTACTATAGAAAAAATATTTGCTGTGGGAAATTGTAGTATTCTCTTTTATTTTAGAGTGGTAGACCAAGAGCAACTTTTATCTGAGATAATCCTAGTGTGCTTGAAGTAGGAGACTGCCTTCTGGCTCCTTTGGCAACAGCCAGCTTTCAGATCCTGGGACAGTATCTGTGTGAACTGCTGTACTGAGTCTTCACTATGCCAAAGTTGAGGGTGACATATCTCAACATATTGTAGCCCTTATCCATTAGTGTCAGACCTGGGGAAGGCAGAGAAGAGAAATACCTCAGTGTTTTTATGAAAGTTGCTTGCCAATCTTGGTGTTCTGAGTTATTCCTTAATAATCTCTTTTAACTGTCTTAATCTTGTTTTGAATATGTGCTTTTATGTTTATATTTTTATCTCACTGTATATCCTTTCAATTTGCATTAATTTTAATGGAAATGAAATATGCACAGTGAAGAGAAAATTACAACACCAGTGTGAGAACAGCCAAAGACGAGCAAGCTGTTAGCAGCCTTTTCAGCACCAAGCTTGTCTTCACATTAGTAAATTGGCTACAAGAAGAGATCCCATTTCAAGTGAGTCACACTGTCAAACAATTAAATCACAGCATAGCATATTAAAGCCCCTTCATAATGATGGGGAAACTGCTGTCAGTTCATTTACCAGCTTTGATAGTACAAAAGCAGTAAGTAAAGGAGTATTTCCTATTAGTGATCAAGTCCAGAGAGCTCAAAAAGGTCTGATACAGTAAAACTGAATGATAAGAGTTTTTTTACTGTTGTCAAAAAAGCAAATATTATGAATACTTCAAAATTAAAGAGAAAATTTGAAGGGAAAGACAGGGACTCAGTGATACTTTGAAAGAATAATGGCCATATTATGTGTTTTTCAGTGCACAAAGTTCAAAAAAAGATGAAGGTGAAACAACCTAAACAACTTGATGGAATTTAAACCATTTTTGCTTTTAGAACAATTCTTTCTGGTAGAAATTCTTTATGAGTCATAATAATTTTGATTAAATATTTGTCCTCTAAAATGTCTCCAAAATTTGTAGATATTTTGTGCAAATTTTATAGAAAGGTTTTGGAAATCATACTGCACATAGCATGCAGAGATATGTATCTGTGATTATCCCCTCTGTATCTCTATGAGGAGGGTGAACTGCATCTGGATCCATTAAGAAGTCAGATTATGGCTTTCTGATTTTCTTGCCTGATCTATGAAGCCCTGATATAAGCAAGAGTAACACCAGACAGTATGGAGCCAAAGGAACTGATGCTGCAACATATGACACTTTTCTTGAGTCCTGGTGTGTTTTTAATTTCACCAATTCATTCTTCTGTGGGGAGAGAGAGATTTTTGAAATAGAAACTGGGCAGAATGTTTTGCTGAGAACTCTGTCCTGCTACATATGGAGAGAGAAGGAGTTGATTAAGGAAAAGAAAGTAACATTATGTCATGCACTGTATTTATATGGTATGATATTTTAAATGTTGAAAAATGCTAACAAAGTACAGCTGTACTAAAAACTCTTACTTCACAAAATTATGAGAGTGTTCATCATTTACTGATAATGACGGTCTTAAAATGTTGATATGTAACTGTATCTATGTTTGGTCACTGAAAATGTAGTGCCTAACAGTGCATCATCCCAGTAAATCAGCAGGAGATGCCAGTTCCATGTGCTAACACCAGGCAGTATTCCCATGTCAAACAAGTTTGCACATACTTCATTATACATAAAATATATTGTGAAACAAAACTGAGCCTGGGTTAAGCTGTTGGCACAAAATAGCATAAATACATAAAAATGTCAAAGTCCTGGAAAATTTGATTTATGTTTTACACCTTGGGCAAATACCAGCTAGACCTACAGCTTGCAGATTTTTGTCTTTCCCTGCAGGGAATATTATTTTAGTTGCTAAGGAACTACTAACTGAGAATGTATAGCACTGATGAAAATTTAGCTATTGCTTATTAACTCATAAAAGCAATCATGTTATTTTGATCATCATGCTGCAATGGGAATCACGAAAAGTAGTTAATTTTATTTAACCAGTTACACTGCCAGTTCTGTGAAAGCTGTACATATTCCTGTGAGCAGAAGGTAGAAATCAGAAATAAGGATAACAACTTTTTGTATTTGCAGTAGCCTTGACACTGGTGAAGACTTCTATTTGCAGAAAAATGCTGTGATATTGTAAAAAAATCCAAGTTGTTGATTTTTAATGCTCTACTCAGTAAAATCCTTACTCCAATAAGCAGGTCAAGTGCATTTGCTGTGTTTCTCTTTGTGGAAACAGCTATGTCAGCAGAGGGCTTCAAGAGAGCCCACTGCAGCTTCCCCTCACCTCAGGGCTCTGTGCTGGGCAGTATGGGGCCATGGCCAGCGACCCTGCTCTGCTCATCCCTGCAGTGGGGTACACCCCTGCTTGCTGGTTCACATGTCTCTCCTCTGCTTCTTTGTGGGGAGAAACAAGAAGATGAGTGAGGATGCGAAGGATAGAAATATCTGAATCGATGAATGCACTAGGCAGGTCAATATAAAATGAGTTTTTTCTATAACATGCCAACTGGAGCACAAATATGATTAGATGGAACAGAAATATTTTTCTTCCACTATATACAAATCCTGAAACTTGTCCTAGGATCATGGCTTGAAATATAATCCAGAAAATTCCATTAAGTAAAAAAGTGGAGATACAGTGTTTGAGTCTGCATGTTTCTGAGTAGTTTTCTGGAGGCAGAGGGAGCAACACTGAAAGAAGTATGATTTCTGCTACCCTCATATTTTACCCTAAGCAGCTGTTGGCCACTTGTAGTCACTCAACCACTGTGCTCTGTCCAGTGTGCTGTTCTTTACACTCTTACTGTGAGATGATGCTGAGAAGCTAAAGGTTTGAGTGATTTTTCCGTAATTTGCTACCAAAAAAAGATCAATTGAAGTAAATAGCTTGTGATATTAGTAAAAAGTGAGGACAGGGAAAATGTCATCCTCTTGAATGGAGAAAGAAAGGAATAAAAGTACTTAGGTAACATATGTAACAAATATGTTACAACAGACCATAACTAACAAACTGTCAGATAAGTAGAATTAGTCTGAATTTCAGCAAGGATAGTTCAAGTTAGATATTGGAACAAAACTCCTAGCATTTAAAAATATAAACCAATGGATTAGAGTCCTTGGTGACTTTCCAAAGGGAAGAAAATCTATGTGCATCACTATTTATGTTGTATTATAAGCATTTTATTAGTAATTTAAAGCACACATGAATTGCATAGACATATGATGAAATGGAAGGAATAACTTACTCAAAATAATTAAGTACACCCACTGAAAAGCTATATTCCCATTAGAATAGCAATGTGCAGAGTTTGCCTGCCAAGGAAAAGAAAAAACGAACTGGCAAGACTGAGAACACACAGGTAGATCTTGCTGCAGAAAATTTAAAATGTGAATTTTCAATAAAATATTAATGGAAAGAGTTTCTTTTACCCACCAATTCCAGACTTGTGTTTACTAGAGACAAAATAAAGCTTCCTGTAGAGAATGTGAAGAAAAGTTCCTAGAGAATAAGGAAGTTACTTTCCCTTGTTATTAAAGCAATACTTTATTTCAGCCAATTTATATGCACTGTTACCAGATTAAGTTCATAAACTAGTAGCAATAAAGGACATGGCCCTTATAAAGGGCAGCTGTGAGTATGTGATTTTGCTAACTGAAAGTTTACAACACTTTTTAGCTTGCTGCTGAAGTTACTGATATGCTGTTCCCACTGCAGTCAGTTTAATTCACTATCCTTTGTAAAGAAATAAAAACCAGGTTTGGCAGAGATGGGGGTAGCACAGCGTGTGAAACTTCTGGAAGCTGTTTTGCAAAGGCTTTCAGAAAATTTTGCTATGTGGCCTCCAAAACTCCTGTCCCACCTTTCCTCAAATAAGTTAGAAGCTGCTCCCAAGCTCCACACTATCCTGCGCCCTCAGACTGGTGAGGCAGTGCAGTGGTGCATGGTGTGATCTGTACTGACTGGTTATGTGCCTTCGCTTGGAAAACTTTCCCGGAAGGCAGATCCAGCTGTTTTTTTTTTGGTTTTTTTTTTTTTTTTTCATACCAGGTTACTCAAAAAGCAGCTCGTGGGAGAACTGTCAGTTCACCAATTATGTTTTTATTATGGATTCAGATCCCTTAAGTACATTTGGTACTATGTCGTGGTTTAAGCCCAGTCTGCAACTCAATCATGCAGCCACTTGCTCACTCCCCCCCTTCTCCCCCCTACTCCCAGAGGGATGGGGAGGAGATTTGAAAGAATGCAATTCCCATGGGTTGAGATAAGAGCAGTCCAGTAACTAAGGTATAACACATTAGGGTCACTACTGCTACCACCAATAATAATAATGTTATGGGAAATAACAAGGGAAGGGAATACAACCACTCACCACCCACAGAGAGAAGCCAAGCCCTACCTGAGCAATGATCTAACCCTTCCAGGAAACTGCCCCCAGTTTATATAGTGAGCATGATGTGGTGTGGTATGGAATATCTCTTTGGCCATTTTGGGTCAGGTGTCCTCTCTCTGCTTCCTCCTGGCTTCCCCTTCTCCCTGACAGAGCATGACACTCAGAAAGTCCTTGATCAGGCTAAACATCACTGAGTGACTAAAAAAGTCCGTGTTATCAGTGCTGTTCTCAGGCTGAAAGTCAAAACCACGGCACTCCACTGGCTACTAAGAAGGAGAAAAAATGACTGCTACTGCTGAACCCAGGACAGAATACTGAGATAAATTTTCATATTCAGCTCAAAGACTAAATCAGCAGGCATTCTGGAATATAAAGTGAGTTATATACTCCATAACAAAAATAAATGCTTTCACAATGATTTACATGTTTACAGCAGTAACAGTGGCTAATGTGCAGTAAAGTCAAATTTCAATAAAAATGAGTTAATTAAGTCCTATTTTAATGCTAAAAAAAGAAGTAAGCATCGTGCATGGCTGCTATAAATATTAATTGCCTGCAAGATGACATATAATAGCATAATATTCCATTATGATAATGAAGCAAAACCTAAAATAACAGACTACTGTTCACCAGTGTGTGTGGCATTGTCTATACACTGTCAGCTAGTGGGAGAAAGCTGCAGATCTTGTAAATAAGGTATTATTAGCTGGGAAAATAAAACCTTTCTAATTCACAATTCCAAAATGCATTGCAGCACTGAAAATGCTTTTGTAATCTGTTCTGTCTGTGTGTGTGTGTGTGTGTGTGTGTGTAGTGAAAGAAAACAGTTTTGCAGCATCTGCATTGAGCCACAAGGTCCTGGTCAGGTTTTTTTTTGATAATGAGATAAAACGAACTTCAATAAAAAAGGGAGACTTCAAAAGAAAATATAAATCTTAAATAATTCTTGTTCCTTTCTTTCAGGCAAATCTTTCTATGACATAACCTGATAAGGGACACATATTGTGCATTTGTACTCTTATTGCAATTTCATCAATCTTTCCTTTTATTCTGAGTGCAAAAATCAATATTTTTTGGATGCTTTTGACAACACTGTGCTACTGGAAGACAAAAACATTAGAAAGTCAGCTTAAGAGTTTCACATTTTATCTTTATCTGGCACAAGTTGCTATTGGACATTGGAAAATCATATTTCTTTGGTCTTGGACTGGTGCAGTGATCTTCTTACATGCTTAATACCATAGGATGATGGGCTAAATGTAAACCACATGCTTTCTCTCTAGGACATTGAGAAAGGCTTTTTCTTCTATCGCTGCACACACTTAGCTAAATACTCTCAATCAGCTTCACAGCTGATGTAAGTGGAAATAGTTCTGTTGAAATCAACTGAATTAGTGGAACTCTGTTTACTCACACCTGCCCAGGATTATGTTCCTAAAATATTTACCCAATTGTTGCACCAGCTTTGAAATTCCTTATATGAAGTGTAGTAGAGGGGCCGCTGGAAGCGTGAATTATTACTCCACATGAATAAGATGGTCATAATTCAACTCTTAAGCTACTAAGGTAAAATAAAAAATGCATGACTACAAAGAAAAAGTCATATAAATTCTTGGCAGTTGGGATTCGTTGACTTATTGCTCCTGCAGAAAACCACTGCAGGATTCCCATATGCATATGAAAATATCAGGTAGGTGATTAAACAGGCTTTGTTATGCTGTAACTACACAAAACAAACTATGCTCCTGCAACCACATTCCTTGGAGGGCGATTCTGATCCTACTGGAAGTATTAACCATGCCTTTGATATACTCATTTCTTCTGCAAACATGTCCCAGTGATTCTTGCATGATCCTCTGTATAGTATAATTTTAATCACCTTTCTGCCCATTGAATACAAATTATAGAATCTTAAACAGATCATAAAGCCAGACTCATTGCTAAGGTTTATATACATATTTATACTTAAAAATGTATTTCTCTTTATTAATCTGTTAAAGCAATCATGTTATTTATAAAATCTGATAAAGGAAAAAAGCTACTAGAGTCTTTTAAAGTAGAAATTTGATTCTAGCAATCAAATACCTTCAGATCTTTCATTCTGAGGTAATCCAATACATATATGTCATCAGCCTTATGTTTTTTAAGTACTTTCTAGCTCCTTTTTTTGTAAGTTTTTTCTACTTCTGAGTTCTGTTGCTAGGTTTGGTGTCCCTACAGAAGTTGCTTTAGGCTTTTTAGTAACCTAGGGGTGAGTGAAATACAGCTTTGCTGCTTTTGAGTTCTCTGCTAGTTTTCCTGATTGCTTGATTAGACTGTGGGTTTTGAGGATTTACAAAGGTGTGTGTGTGGCTTTCATCAGCAGAGGACATGTTCACAGGTCTGTAACATTGAGGGACTGGAATGATTAAATATAATGACAAAGCACTAGGTAAGAGGTATGTCTGTATGGCTCTCACATCAGATACTGAATGACAAATAAATATATGGTGGCAGCAGTAGGAATAGAAAGTGGAGTGTGGGTGAGAAAAATCTGGAGGTAAAGAATTAAGTTTAAACTCAATGGTCTGTCAAAGCATGTGTCTTCTGCAATTTTTGTTCTCAAATTCTAAATACAGACAGCCATGTGACAAAGATACAGACTCACATTCAGCTAATGCTGAATTTTGTTAAGGAAAGAAGATATTATCTCTAAAGCCCCCGTTCCAATCCTTGATTTGCTGCATGGCTTTTACTTAGCACCTTTTCCAACCAAGCCTGGTTTCTGGAGTCAGATGGAATGTGGCAGCACACTCATGCTAGCAAGTTTAGTGAGATTACCAAAAAATTTGTTGAAAATAGCTAAGCTTTGAAGTTGAAGGCATTATTGCTGGTGTGATTTTGCAGTTAAGGTTCACAGCTAGCCTTCACTGTTTGTACATTTGAAGGCTACTAATGAGGCAGTGGTTTCTGTGAAAAGTAAACACTATGAGGATATACTGTCTAGTTGACCTATGGTCAGAGACTTTTTTTTTTAAAATCAGTGTGTGGTTTTCTTTCTTCCTTTTGATTTCTTTCTTTCCTGATAGCAGCAAAAGGAGGGGTTTCAGATGTGCAAATATTTTAAGGTTGTGTATGCTTAAATTAACAAAAAGACCTTCTCTGATACTGACCAAAGATGCTTGAAAATGAAATAATAATGCTAATGGAAACATTTATCCCGTGGGCTGTTGCAAATCTTCAATGAGAGCATACTGGTCTGACTAAATAATAAGCAATGGGTTATCTTGGAGTTCTTGCGACTGGGGGATCCTGGAGAACAACCTCTGTTACTTCAGTTACCAAATACTAAAAAAAAATCAGAAGTAGGTCCAGGAGCAAGTTAAATGGGAATTGTGCCAGTGATGGGTTGCAGTCCATTGTACTTCCAGAAATCCCTTTTTGAATGCTGATAAGCTGCAGTCAGCTACTGTCGCTCATTGCGTTAGAGTTACACACCAATTACCTGTCAAAGGTATTTTCAGAGCAAGTGTAGCTTCTTGATCTTTGGCTCTGATATTCCTACAGCCTGAAAAAGGGAAGTAAATAAGGGGGGGAGCCAATGAGCATTTTTTTCCAAATGAAGAAAAATAATATTTATTATTCTTCATATTTTATTGAAAGTTTAACTTTGCTTGCTTGAAGCATTTAATCTCCAGCATTTGTACAGAAATCCAACTAGTTACAGCATTATTTGAACCTCCTCCCCACCCCTGAGGAGACACTGGGGATGCATGTTGTGTACCCTGGCACAGTACCCCCATCCCTGTAGCTGGGGTGACAGCAGAATCCTGCCTCTCCTCTTCACTAGTTTGGCAATATGATCATGGAGAAAAAAAAAATTCTAAAGCCGAGGCTTTCAATGCAGTTGACAGAAAATCATTTTTTTAGGTCAGCTGAAGTCACATTTTTGGGTACATTGGCATTCACCAAAAGTGTTGTGTCTGGCTCCAAATTTAGTGCAGCTGTCACAACTATCAGAAACATTTTCATTTAGAGGCAAAGGATCATTCACTTGCTTGTTTCTGTGATGCCCATTTACAATGATGGCAGAAAGGGCAGACCAAGTGTTTAGGCACCACCACCATGTTCCCATTGACAATACGGTAAGATCAAGACAGAGGGCAACTGTTCCACAGCATCATGGGCAGGTAATCATCTCCGCTGACTGTGCTGAGGAGTTGGCAGAAGACTGGGTTTATTCCAGCCTGTGTGCTGGTGACCAGCTTCTGGAAAGAGGTGAGGGAAAAACCTCAGTGGTGGCCCCATCTGCTCAGCTGGTCAAATAGGGGTGAAGCAGTCTTGATTCTCTCCTTCCCTCCAACTCTGCACCTGCAGAAGGGCTAATCATAATATTGAAGGCATGTTACTGGGCCAGGAGGGAAACAAAATAGAGTATTGACTTTGGGATTCTGAAGTTGAATTTTGTGTATTATTTCCTACGTATGTAATTAATATTCCTCCTGGGGAAGTGCAGTTTGGAATTTCTACATGGAAAATGCTCTTTAAGACACATGGAGTTGAGATATGCTAATCTAATTCAGAATTCAAAACTGAAATACAGATAAATTGATTATAGCTGTATAAATATCACAGGGTATGAATGTCCTAACTGGCATGTGAGATGCAGAATACTTCCAATTTTTAATTTCCAGTAGAATCAGCTACAACTATGATTCCTACTATGAAAATGTCTGTGTTACTGGGATTTATGTGGTACATATTTTTATGAACCAAATAGTAATCCAGTCAAGAGAAATTCATAACGGTAATCCTGTTAATTAGGGGTTGTGAAGATCTGAGTTTGGCATTCGATGATTCTGCTACATTAAAGGACACAATGGAGAGTACGGAAACATTTCTCTTTTAGTGTATCACAATTAGTTTGGTTGGTTTTGATTTTTTTGCCAGATGATAAGGCAGGAGCCCTGATTCTACTATCAGATCACTCTAGCTGATTTTGCTTGGTCAGACAGCCCTAGGAGTGCTCAGTGTACCTCTGAGTAACGTGCTCAGCACAAAGTTACCGATAAATGATAAAACTTCAGTGCTGGAGACTTGCTTTCAGACTTCTAGCAGTGTGTTTTGATAAGAGGGAGTTTTTAAATGGTCCTTAAGCAAAATTACAGGTCAACATAACACTGCATGTGAATTCGGTGCCTCTTTTTACATATATGGGAGTATCCTGTTTAGTTAGTTATGGAAATCCCAGTAACTGTCTGTGTCTTTGTGTGGTTGATTTTTGCATATATGGCCCAAAAGAATAAGGAGAAAGAACAGCAAACATAAATACTGGGGATTTTTTTTTTTTTATCAGAGCTCCCTTGAAATAAGTTCAATTCTTCAATAATACTGCATGGATGTGCATCACACTTCCCTGTCAGGGGTCTGCCATGTGTAGTGGCTGTCATCTAGCTCAGAAATGGCAGCCATCTTGATCCTCTGAGGCACACACAGAGATATTCTTGAGGCTGGGAGGCTCAAGGTGTGTATGATATCTTCTGGTGAGTTGAGGAGAAAGGAGTTCTGGGAATGACAGTGTCAGGCAATGTTACCTCAGGGACTTCATCTTCAGTTTGGGATGGTGGTAGGTTGGATTTGAGCTAGTTTCTACAGCATCCAGCCTCTACAGTCAGAACTGACTTGCTTCTTGCCATGTTAACAGGCTTGGACCACTTACCCTTGGACTGTTACATCTCCTTTGCTGCTTGTGTGATGTACGTTTCTCCTGGGAGCTACACCTGAACTCCCTTGCTATGGCTCTGGTTTTTTTAAGTTTCAGTTCCCCCCTGATTACCCTATATATGCTCCAGGAACCCAAAGAACTTGTTGCACCTTCCATTCCTCCTTCTGCTGTTGTTTTACCATCCATTTTTTAGATAACGTTTTGCCTGTCTTGGAGGCAAATCAGAATTAGATGATTCAGCCTAAATAAAATGAGGGCTTACATTTAATTACTACTATTCATTTATGTCAGGAGAGAAATAGTATGATGAGAATATTTGTTATGTAGCTAGCTAGTAAAGAGGTTCTTTGCTGAGGTACTTACAGAAGTTTTTGGAAATTGTATAAACTGGTTTGTCACAACAGAGCAAAATGGGGTGGTTAATGAATGGTGTCCTTCCCAACTGAAGGCAAAAATCCTTCCTTAAAAGACCAAATAATCAGTAGCTGTCTCAAGGCAGCAGAGCAATTACAAATTTGCTTAACTCTCATATTGCTCTGAAACTAGATTTTCCACCTGATCCCTAAACATTTTCCAGTGGATTTTCAAACCAGTGAAGGACCTGACTGTGGTGCAGGAGATGATACTGTTTCCCAGGCCTATTCAGTGCTCCTTGTAGCACAAATCATTGCTATTGAGATAAATCTTGATCCTCTGTTGTTCTTTCTATCCTCTACTGATTTTTGTACTTCATAAATGTATCCAAATTCCTGAATCTCAAAGACACTGTACATTGTACCATTAGGTACAATCAAACAGGAGAGGAAGCACAAAAGCAATATGTAAAATATGAAGACACTGAGGAAAACAAGGGTGAAAATAAGTTAATTGTATATACATACACACACACACGTATGTATTACCTGTAGGGTATATGTTAGAAAACAAGAGCTGAGACCATAGCGGGAAAATGGAACAGCAGCACAAGGGAGATACACACGTAGGAATAAAATGCCCTGTAAAAAAGAAATACCTCCTGGGAACTAGAAGGGAAATTATGAAGCTGCAGAGTAAAGGAAGATTGCACCAGGTTTCCTGAAACATGGCATTTTGCCTCTCCTGCAGGAAGACATGGAGTACTTTTTACCTTAAATTCTGCTTCTGAAGTGACTTCATAACAATGTCATCGTAAAGGGCCCTCATCATTCGCTGTTAATGACTTCCTTATCAAATTTGTGCAGTTTACAAGCTGGAAGATGATTTCTTTTAGTTGCTTGCACTCCCAGCTGCTCTTGGGATCTAGGAATCAGACTGCTTTTTCTGCCTTTTACATTACTACCAGTAATAAAGAACCTGCTATTCATCACAGCAGAATTCATTCCACTCTGGGAGCTATTTGCAGTGCTAACTGAAGCAAAAATCTTGTTTTTATCACTAAGTTGATAGGACTCTGAGGCTCAGAAGGTACTGATATGCAAGAAGGCAATACATAAAAACTTGCTTGTTTTACAATATTACATTTATTTTCCTTCATTTATATTTCTTGTTGGTTTATTTAAGGTGATTGTCTTTCTTGCAAAGGAGAATTTGATATAATCCTAACAAATAATCCTGCAGCATTCTTCATAAGTGAAGTCTTTACTCTGTGTTACCTATTTTGTACCTACTACTTAAAACCTGTTGCGTTTTTACGCAAATGCCCATATCATGGATTCAGGACATATACTTGTGTTTCAGTTTCTGAAAAGGAACTCAGGAGGCAGTGCCATTTAAAACGAAGGTTCTGTGAATATACATACAAATGGATTTATTCAAATCTATGTGTAAGGGTTGCTGCTGGTAGTTAAATCACTTACCTTCATATGGAAGCTATTTCCAGCATAAGACTCCTGATGTTTCTTTTTCTGAGTACGTATTCTAAGGGCTTTACAGGAAATATGTGGTTGGGAGTGCACATCAAAGCATGGCTCCAGGGAGTAAGCAATGGTCCATCCTGGCCTATAGAGTTCCTTCGTGGATCTCGTTATCAACCTAGATCTTGAGAGACCTTTTGACAGAATAGAAAGACAACTTCCACTGCAAGAGCGTAGCAGAATTACCACAAGAAGTAGTGACTGCAGCATTGTTGAGCAATGTTGATATGTAAAATAATTTGTTTTGTTTGTTTGTTTCTTTCTTTCTTTAGGCTTTAGATGTGATTTCATATGAAATATCTCAGCAAAACCAGCAGCCCATTATTCCATGTATCCCCTTTATGATTCATGTGCTCTGGCAGTGTGCGCAGCTCCAGAAGCTGCAGTAGTCTTTTGGCAATGGTAAGCTTTGCTCTCTTCTTGTATTCCCACTACATGATGCCTTGCAATAAAATGCTGTCAGCATGTCTGCAGAGAGACTTGCCTTAAAAACAGATAAACATATTTTGCAAATCAAGCTAATAACTTCAGCAGTTGAAGACTGAATTGTTCCTAGCTTTCCTGAAAGTTGTCTGATAAATAAAAGTAGTAAAATGCTTTTTGAATTATCCAGGGCGTCCAAATGAATACATGAACTAATAACATCCTCATATGCCACATGCATTTATGGGAAGAACTTGGTCTGATTGTTTTGGTAATTTCATTTCACGATATAGGAATTGATATGAAGAAGTAAGTATTTGTGTTGTTTGTATAGTTATTTCCTTCCCTAAAAGCGCCTGCTAGATAAAAATTCTTATATATAACTTATATTGTCATCGCTGGAGCTTTATCGTCTTTTGCATATTGTGAACTTTTTGTGAAGTCTAAGTGTAATGGAAGGTGACATTAATGCATGTACTGTTTTTGTTCACTAACCTTGCATACAATGTGCCTTTTGCTTTTTAATACACCAGGAAGGTAAAGGGAGCGTATTTTTACAATAACTGTTTTTAGGTGTATATATTTAAATGTAGTCATTGTGAAATGAGTCCAGTAGTGATTTAGAAAATTTGCTGCCTACTGCTCAATACCTACTTTGACTGTCAAAATAAGCAGTAAACACTTTCATATCTGAGTGAAGCTAACATTTGGGGTGTGTATGAAGAAAAGAGTTTCAGAACTTCAGTTGACTTTTCTGTTCCATCATCTGGTATTAGAGTTTTTCTCTGTTACTAAAAGAAAATTCATTCCTTTGAAAAAAAAAAAAAAAAGTAAAATGTATTTGTGAGGGAGATCAATATTTCTGTTTAAAGTGAGTAGCTCAGTAATGTCATGCACTTTCTAAGGATATAGTAAGACTTTTTTTTTTTTTTTTTTTTTTTTGAAGTCTCTTCCTTTGGTACAATTGTGACATCAGGGGACTTCTTCATTCACTTTCCATTCATGTTTTCTACCAATAAGTGCTTCTCCTATTGTACATCTATATTAACTGTTCTGCTGGCTGGTAAAGTTTGTGTTTGCTTTTACATGTTGGGAGGTGATGGCCTAAAACTATACCATGGTATAATGGGTTTCCTACATTAAAGCACCATAGGCTGTTTTAGTGTCTGAACCATAAATACCTTATTCTCCTGAATACTTGAGGAGCAGAGTTGAAAGAGATAATATGATACGTATATAACACCTGTCACTTTTAGGTATGTACAAGTGCTTTGTAAACTGCAGTACAAGTTCAGAGTTTGCTTTACCTTCTAAATGTAGTTTTCTCAGGGCAGGAATGAGGAGGGATAAATGTTTAACAATGCACAGAATTTGTAGACAGTGTTTTAGGAGCTAATTCAGGTCTCCCCCCAGTGCACACAGTATTATGTGGGTGCTGTTATGGCACAAATCAATATGAGCAAGACCATCTTTCTGGTTGTGTCTTTTATTGTTCAGTTTTGATTTTGCAAATGCCTCAAAAGAACTGAGGACTGAGAAAACGATGCTAATTTCTTAAATCAGATACAAAAGACGCGCTCAATATTTTGGGCCTGTGTGGGGACTGTAAAGATTTGGAATATCCTGGGGTTTATTGTCACAGTTACACATTTCTCAGTAAGGCTAAGGGAAGGTTGCTGCAAAACATCCCTGTGCTGTGCACATATGCACTTGGATGATGCATTAGAGGCTTCAGCCTGCTCATCTTTGCTGCTCATCCCCTGCCATCAGTACACAAAAGCTTACGTGCTTTTGTACCATAGGTTCTTATACATCTATTGGAGCTGAGCTAAGCCATTTTCCCAAATGGTGACCTTGAGTACTCAGGGCTTTGTAACTCTTCTTAGGCACTGCTGTTTACTTGTTCTGTTTATCATAACCAGGTAGAAAATTGCTCCATTATACTGCTGAAGAGCAGATCAGTTTCAAATTACCCTGAAAGGCAGCCAGCAGAACAACTAACACCATGGGGCCACGTTTCTAAATGGCCTTCAGTCTGGCATTCAGGTTTGTGTTCCCAGGCTTGCACTCTCAATCAGTTGCAGAAAAAAAATAATTTCAGGCCCAATTAGCTGTGACCCTCCATCTACCAGGCTTACAGAAAACTGAATAAATCAATGCTTGAAAGGACAGTGGGAAAATCAGACAGAACTTGAACCTCTGCTAGTGCAATCTGTTTGACTTGTTTTGCCCAGCTTGTATGGTCTTTTCTTTTTCAGTTACAAGAGTGTTGCATGATCTTCATGGCAGCACTCACTGCTACCTCTTTAAGGATGGGAAGCATCAATATAGTATGTAGTAATGGAGCAAGCAAGCCCTGACAGTGGTTGAGCATATTTTTCCCTTTATCTGAGTCCATGGTAATAGCATGAATTGAAAACCAGATGTCATTGTCTTCAGGTAAACTGCCATTTACTTGAGCCAAGATTTCAACTCCCAGGCAGTGTAGGTAGGGGGATATATATGGGACATGCTACATATATTTAATATCAGTTGTCATGACAGCTGTTAGAATCTTGCTTTGTTCTCTAGGATGCTCCAGGACTAAGACCAGAGAACAACAATGTGCTAGTGAGAAAGATGATTTAGTCCAGAGTGGGACAAAGTTAGTTTCTGTGCAAATATTCTGAGATCTTGTGATGTTCTGAGAACAGCAAGATTAATTTTCTTGCCCTTTTCTGTGCATTTCAAGATGTTGCAGCCACTTCCTTTAGAAGAGGAAAAGACTGACTACATAAGGAATTGAGAGCAGCATGATTTTCAATACAGTCTGTCACCTAAAATCATTTCCCCCCTGGAGATCGATACAGCCCTAATTAAGGTCACGCTAAGGACTGATGTTCTTGGCAAATTTCGTTTTACAAAGACAGATTTCTCAATGAACTTTTTCATAGGTCTATTTTGTTGTGACTACCAACACTGAGTTTCTCACTTGCAACTCTGAAAGAGGTATGAAAACTCATACTTTCTGATAGGATCAGTTTACTGATACAACTAGTATACTATACAAGTGATCAAGCTGAAGCTCTCATACAGCAAAAAGTCTGCAGAAAGTGCTCTGTGTACCTTTCTTCTTTTCTTACATTGACGGACCATTGCTTGCAGCGAGCAAATAGCTCGTGTGAGGAAGCAGTATTTGCTTAATATCAGGAAAGGGAAGTTGAAGCCTGATATTTTGCTGCTCCCCAGAAAATCATGTGAAAGAAAAGCTTTCACTGCGTTGTACAAGAGCTGTCAAGTTCTCTTTGGAACAGTTTGGCTTTATGCTGCCCTGATGGTTGCTGTAAGCAGATATTGAATGTTTCTGAAGACTTGAAGGTAGAAATCAAGTACTTGGCACTGTCTTTCTACCCTTTATCTGGGGAAAGGAGAAAATATACTTCACATAGAACAGATATCTGGCCTCAGGACAGATGACTGCCTTTTTAAATTGAAACATTTCAAGAGTTGACCCTAGTAGTGGATGCTGCTGTACCCTTCCTTCTCTTGAAACTGAAGCCAGAGGCTGTGCTCAGGAAAGCTGACTGCTATTTGCTTAAAATACACCTGAATCTTTAATCAAGTATGATGTCAGATGGTTTAATTTGTGAGAAATGCTCTTCGGTTTGGTTTTTGTCATCTTCTGTACTTGACAGTTTATTAGGGTTTATAACAAACCAGCAAACAAAAAAACCCATCCACTTTGTTAGAGAAGCTTTGAAATTTTTTTTTCATTGCAGGTAATATATGACAAACTTAGTGTAAAACAAGGAAAAGGGACATAGAGAGGGAAGTTTACCACTAGTGACTGGGTATTTATACTGATGGTCCATAAGGTATGAGTTCCATTTAATGCATCCTTAAAGGATATAATGAGGCATGTTTCTGTCCCCTGGTGTGAGAAAAATCTTTCAGTCTCTCACAGCCATTATCCTAAAAACCTGCAAATCAATCAGTCTCCTTCCTTCCTAGAGGTACGATGTTTTTGCACAACTCAATGATTGCCCTTATGCTCACAGTCAAAGTCTCAATTGCTGCCTCAAAGAACACTAGCAAATAGCCCATAAACATGTGGCAAGACTCTGCATCCCGAGTTTGGCAGGAGCTATTTTGGCAGAAGCTACTAGTGCCCCTACACTGGTCACTTCAGTCCCCAGCTGTTATCTGACAGATGTGCTGGAGGGAACAGCATCAGGCTGTTAGTGCTCCTTGTCTCCTTGGTAGGCTTTCAGCCACCAGATGTGTGATGGAACTCACAATCTCTTTAAATCAGAAGAGCCTAATAAATAAAGATGAAGTTCCTCCAGTCTCTGATTAGTTTACTATATGGTGGGAAGTAGAAAGCAAGCAATTTTTGTAGCGACTTTTAAGGTATGAAGGAGCAGTTCAAAGCAGGCTAACATAAACATAAGTAGATAAAGTTTGAGCTTTCTTGGGAAAAGAAATATCCTTCCCTTTGAATACAGCCATTTTATGTTGATTTTTGTCAGTCCTGCACTGCAGCTGTAAAGGATTGCAGGTTCCTATCTTCAAGATGACTGTTACAACATGGCTTAAGAACCACACAGCATGAAGGAGTGAGCCATTTCCCCATATCCAGGACACATTATGGGAATACAGTTAACCCTCATTCCCTAGAGAATTTTGACGCAGTCCTGTAATTGCATCTGGGGACAGGAGGGTTGGACTTGAGTTCGCTCACCCAATTACAGTTGTGACTCTGTCAGACCTTAGCTCTCAATGCAGGTTAAAAAGCTAAAGGGACAGATTAATGGTATGTGCTGAGCATGAAGGTTTCTTTGAAGCAGATCCACAGTGCACTAACACAAAGTTCAATAGGCACTGCGCCAGTCTTCTGCTGTATCCCGTGTGAACTTTACATTGCTTTGCTTATTAGTGGCATTCAGGGTGCTTGATGTATTTTTCATCATTCGGTCAATCTTGTGGTATTATGTAAAGGAGAGGGTGCTTTTTCCAACTTTGAGAACACCAGCTGCAAAATACTTTATTTTACCAGTGGAGGCTAAGCTTTCTTTTGTAATAAATAAGTTCTCTTTTTTCTGTTTACTTATATGTCTATTACTCATTGCATTTAAATGAGGAATTAGCTTGCTTGACTCAAAGCCAAATCTCTGTAAGCCATGCCTTGTTGAAGGAGAGTATCTAAGATTAAAGGTGGAATTGATCTGCCAATAAAAGTCTCAGTTACCTGTCATAAGAAAACAGTTGGCACCTGCCCCAGAGGCACTTCTGGAAGCAGGCATATGTACACTTAATATTTTGCCATTGAGGAGAACAGGCGTTGAATTTTCAACATTCTGGTCTCTAACGTTTCTTTGAAAGCCTTTTATTTCCTTTTGTCTTCATCCTAAGGGAATTCTGACTAGCCCTAGAATGGCACTGCAACTTTCCTTACATAGAAATTGGGCTCCACTGATGTTAAGCAGAGTTCTACCATTGACTTCAGTGTTACAATTATGCATCTTCTGGTCAATAGCCTGATTTAAATACCCCATATTTTCATGCAAAGTTTCATGGAGGTTTTTAACTCACTAGAGTAAAAAGCTTTTGTTTGTCAATTTGTTAAAAACATTAAATTCCTTAATAATATATACTCATATAATTGTTGCACACAGTTGAAAGATGTGAAAAGTGGGATGACTGGAGACCATAAGTACTGGAGGAGCAGTTCTCAATGAAAAAGCTATTGCTGATACTACAGATCCTCTAGGAAAACGCTTAATTCTGGGTACTTTCTTTGATCCCACACATTGCTAGTGAAACATGAGCTTAAATTCACTAAAGGAAATAGGCAAACATGGTAAGAGCAGATTGGGGCATGTTTGGAATGAAAACTTGTAGTACTGCAGTCATGAATATGCCTGTAGCTGATCTAACTTATGGACTGCGTTCAAATTGATATAGCTAGCTCATGTATCAATTGCAATGACAATGTGGACTTGAGGGACCTCCCAAAAACTCTCGATACATGGCCACTCATCTGTTGTTTGAGCCAATGGATGGTAATTGATATCTGAGCTAAGTAGGTTAAAGACACATAGCGTCTATGTAACAGATTGCACTGTTGCGTATAAAAATAGCTGACGTATTGTAAAATAAGCTAGCATAGGTACTGGAAACAGCCCTGGAATGGTATGAAGAGCTCAGGGTGAGCTAACTTAAAGGACAAAGAAAAAAGATACATGTTAGTTGAGAAAATGAAAAGCAGTGGGGGGAAAAAAACCCGAACCCAACCAATTGGAACATGACTGAAATCTCACAGAAAGAGTCAAAAGGGAAAAAAAAAAGAAACAAAACACTGTAAAGAAGAACTGTACATACAGGAGACAAAGTCTGGGAACTAAAACCCCCTCAAGCTATAAGAAAGAAGCTATAGGACTATTATTAAAATGAAGGAAAGGGAATAGGTAGAAGAAAGTGAGAAATATAGAAAGTCCATACAGAAAGAGAGATGCCAGGGAGAATTCCAGAACCTATGAAAAACATTTCCTTGTGAGTGTGCTTTGCTGCAGGACCTCATTTTTTGTAACTTTTTCAGTGTCTGTTCCTGGAGGAGCCAAAGCTTAAGGGCAGAAAACAGAAAAACATTCCATTGAAATCAAATCTAAGTCCAGACAGGAGCCTGCTTTTCAACTTACAGCTTAACTCTAAATCTCTTTAAAGTTTGCTTGTCATTTAATTGCACTACAAAATCTTGGCAGCCTCTTCACATCACAATTCTAAGCTGTCAAAGCAACTAAAAGTAGATATAAACCCCTTCTAATGTCTATCAACTTTTAGAAACCATTTTCTAGCTGCAATTATATAGCAAGCAGTAAGTTCACTATGTCAGGTCATAAGGCACAGTCTAGCAAATTAAGGTCCATCAAACTTACTTGGACCTTGCTGTATTAGGTGGCCTTTCTGGTACAATAAACCCCACCTTTATTTATCATATCCAGAACTTGAGTCTTTGATCTCAAGTTTCACATAATGTGAGTTTGTTCATATTGACATGCAGAGGAAAAAAATAATTGAAACAACTAGAAATACTCTCAGTTCACTCTTCAGTGGCAGAAAAGCTCTCAGTTACACACATAGGCAGTGACAAACTTTAACTGGGGTGTTTTCTAAGAAAGTCTAGGGTATAGATAGCAATGTGTATGACTATAATAGTCTCATGGCATCTTCCTGTCAAGCTACTGTAAGCAGTTGTCCTCATGGAGAAATAGTAAGGTCCTAGATATCTGCTTTGACAGTGGATGGGATATTGTGGCCTGTGTTACCCTGTGGATGTGGTGCATCCATTTGTAATAATTACAAAATAACTCAAAGTTATTTTACATTGAAATTTTGTAGCATAAACAATGCCTAGACACTTTACTGTTGACTAAATGAGGGAGAGAGTATGGGAACAGGGGATTAAACAAGGGAGAGTTTCATATACTTTTGGTAAAACTGGCATTGCGATTCAGGTTGGTAATTACTATCAACAAAATATGGGTTTATATGGTAACCACATATCAATAAAAATGTGGTTTCAAACCAAAGTATTTCATAAGTCGCTACTGTAATTAGTGAACAACAGGGTGACATAATTCAGGTTTCATATACTTGCACTGTACCAACAGAATTCTTCTGATTTTAATGACATTACCTGAGCTTTGTAGTGCACTTCTTTGAAACTTGTATTATGCTGTTTACAAATACCTAACATTATTTTATACATTTACACCACAAAGCATTCAGTAGTCTTCAAATCACCTACTGAGATTGGGATTGAGAATGGAGATGCTCAACAGAAGCACAGGCCTGATTCTTATAGGAAGAGAGCTCAGTTCAGTTTAATTTTGATTTCAAGACAAGTTATTTTTAAAGGGTAGTTGTTCAAACTTCAAAAGAAGGAGATATTTATGTATAAAAGGATAAATACATAAAAATACAAATCTAAATCTGAACTTTTTAATAGAAATAGTGATTTTCTTTGCTATGTACTCTTTGAAAGAAATAGTCACTGGTTGGGTTTGTGGATCTGTGGAAATGTTAAGAAGGGGTAAGCAAAGACAGAGGACAGTTCTGTTTATAAATAGATAAGAGGTGAAAGGAAAAGAAAAATATCCCCATTTTACAGCTAAAAAAAAAATTCAGTACAACAAAGATAAAGAAATCAACTATGTTGTGGAAATCTATCAAGCCTTTTAGGTTCACCTGCCATTTAGGCATTGTTCTGTCTGCAGGGTATTCTCATCATCTACAAATCATTACCTTCCCCTCACCTTCTACCTTTTACCTGCTTCTGTATGCAGATGCTCTCCATCAAAAGTCAAAACTGTTGTAAAAAGACATCAGTCACCCCACCACCCCCACTTCTAAAGAGATACTGTGAGGCCCAGTGATAGATAAGAGAACTGAGTACAAAAAGAAAAGAACAGACACTACCATCAGTGAGATATTGCTTTATGGCTTGCTGAATGTCACAGTGTGGATGTGGGCTATCTGTTCATGACATGTCACAATAACTATGCAGCCTGGTCATTTTTATTGTTTCAGAAGTGACAGAGGAGGATGTGGGTATATCATATATCTCTGTTTAGACTTGGCAGTAAGTTCCACACTCTGATTGCCAATGGTGGGAATCAGAAATACATCCAAGCCACTAGGAAGAGGTTAGGACTGAAAACAAGTTCAAATTTAGAGCACACAATCAATCTTAGCTACAGGAGTACAGCTTTCACACTTCTTACTCCTGTCAGGCATTCCTGATCCTTGCACTCTGCAGCTGATCAGTGCCTGAGTCTGGAGTCGCTCTGGTGTTCGGGATCAGCAGAAGCTGACTGAGAGACATTGGCTAAGCAATGCATCAAAGAGGAGACTGGAGGAGATAAAGGGGAAGGTGGCCAGCTCCATTACATATGAAAGAAATCAAGTATTTCAAGTACCAATCCGGAAGGTTTAGTACCACAGTTCTTAATTAGAGGAAGGAGCCTGAGAAAAAAATAAAATCCAACAGATTTTCTCTATTTTAGAATCCAGTTGTAGTAAGCAGACAAGAAAATATTTCCTCAAGAACAGAGTAGAAGGTTGCTTTGCCAGACAGCCTATATTGAGCCTGAGACAGAGAACTGAAGCTCTGATCCAGGACCTGATGACTCTTACTGTGGCATTAATAGCTATAACTGTGGCAAAACCAACCCATGTCATATCCTCCTCTGGACTTCTAGCATATAGCTCCTGGTGTGAAAAAGTTGGTACTAAAAACCCACCTGACTAAAGATTATGGATTTATGCTACAAAATGGTCTCTCTTTGGTCACAGTGCTGGATGCGAAGAAATGGCAAGGAAGGACACACTGATTCCACACTGAGAGACAATGCTTACCTGCATCTCACTGCCATCACACTCCACACTAAAACAAGATAGCCAGCATCCTGGTGTTCTTTGGTATCAGCTGTACGTCCCTCCGTTCTCTACACAGTGTATATTTCTTTTGTAATAAATTCTTTATTTCCTTAGACTTTGCTCAGACTTGCTGCGTCTTTCCTTACTAGAGTTGTGTTCATCTTATCTCTTAGGAGAAAGTGGATAAAATAGGCATCTAGTGAGAGGGATTGGCTAGGAGGAGAGGCCAGATACCATCTGATTAACCCAGACTAAATCACAGACTGAACCTGGATAAAAACTAAAAGAATGCTAAGAGCCTTTTTCACCTCAAACTTGGGACATGGGAGGCCTCACAGAAAAGGTGTTAGAGTTTTCATATATGAAGTGTGAGAAGCTGGAGCTAGTCTTTGCATTTCCAAGGACTTGTTACATTACATATGTCACTAGTGTACTGGCGTGCCTCAGGGCGCTATCTCTCATCTCTTACTACATTTGTGGATAGAAATCCACAGTATTGTCATATTCCTTGTTCCAGTCCTGCCCCGCTGAACTCAGAATTCCTCATTACTTCCTTTCCAACTCCCCAAGCTACCTATAATCTTGCTCTTCGACATAATCTAGGGTGTCACCTACAGTTTCTGCTAGCTGTCCCTATGAACTCCATGCTAATCTCATCTGGAAAAATCCTGCACTTTTTAATGTTTTGTCTCTCACTGTTTGCTCTTCTGTCAGCCAAGGCAAGCTCTTAAGTAATCAATGCTTTCATCTGGTATTCAAGCCTTCTTTCTGCTTCAGGAATGTCAAAGCTAACCTGGTAGGCTAGAGTAATTATGAACCAGGTATGACTACAAATAAGGACATTAAGGACAGTGATGGAGAAATATAAATGCCTTGGGAGTAGGAGAAACACTATGATAGGGCTTGAACACAAGTCTGATATTTCAAGGTTGTTAGTTTTGTGTGCTAGGCATGTGTGAAGGGTCACCTGTGAGATGTAAGAAGCCTTAGACTTCTAAATGTAGATATCAATATAATATAAATGTCAAATGACTGACAGGAATATATGAGCATATGGGGAAGGAGAAAGGAAGAGCTAAATAAAGCTTAGATGCCAGCACCACCTAAGATGTGTAGCAGGGCTGAACCCCAGCTTATGTTGAAAAATGTGTAATGCAGCTAAGAACTAAATCTGCCACCTGAATTCCAGTTCTTCATCTTCTACAGCTGCAGCCTAAGCCTACTTCAGAGTCATCTTGTAGACTGTAAGGCCTCTTAAGCAAGTTACTATAGTTGATAACTTTTAATAAAAGCTATTCTATGGCTATTTACTTAAAACAGTTTCTTATGGGATATGTTTTTCTAGTGTTGTACTTGAGAAAATAAAATTGCTTCAACAGAACATGCTTGTACAGCGAGGTGTAGCCTGTTCAAGTCTCTAACTCAGATGAGAAAAACTTCTTGGAACTGATGTAGCTTTGTTGTCTTGGCTATCATTGAGCCTGAGTCTATGTGGCTGTGGGGAGGCAGGATAAAGAAGCTCAGGCCTGTAGCTGGGCAGCTTCTGAGCCTGAATTGGCCTGTTTAGGTGGCATGCAGGCAGCAGATGTACATGACTGGCTACACGTGAATAAATAGTCAAGCATTAAGAGAATGAGTCCTGAAGGTGGGTTTGTCTCCTAGTTCAGATCTTAATCTAATTTCCTCAGTGAGCAAAACTGAGTTTCATAGTGCGAAATACTCCATACTACTGAAGTTGATTATTGGGGCTGCAGTTTACACCCCTTACTCTAAGAATAGGTTAATGCACAATCCAATAGGAAAATCTTAGGATGTTTCCAGTCTTTCTCTAAACTCTGGTGTCTAAATGCCTCCTGGTTGTTACAAGATAGAGAAGGAAAGGATGAAAAATAGAAAGGATGGATAATACCTTGAAAATACCTTTTAAATCTTTAGAATGTAAAAAAATCACTGATTACATTTCACAGGCAGTGCATTCAGCAGGCTGTTCATTACTTAGCTGCATCCCTAGTTTTCTAGCTTCTGGCAATGAAAGAATTTAAGAAGAAATAAAGTCTTGTGATGCTTTTCCCAGTTGTGATCGCATGATAATATATAATGACTCATCCAACATCACCAGTTTACTAACATCACTAGGAACTGTAAAACACATCAATTGTTGGAACTCTAATGCTGTGCTATCACTATAGCAAAACTCACAGCAGCATATCTATATGCATATATGTGCTTGCACATCTATGCAGGGCAGTGAGAACACAGCTCACATAGCCAGGAAAGGGGGAGATAGCTCATCTAAGAGAACTGTGATTTGATGGAGTGTCATGGGTTCAGCTTGACTGCTGGGGATCATGACTGCTACTGCTGAACCCATGACATGCAGGAAGAAGCTGTTCTAACTATGATGTTTAATTTTTAGCAAAATTAAGGGGATCCTCGTGTGGGTTTGGAGCTTGTGTAAAGTATCAGTATTTGCAAGAATTGTATCATTTTTGAAAGGTGTGTGTAAGAATTTAAATGCTGTGTTTGCAGAAATGGTATACATTACCGTACACTATAGTTAAACAGTGTCTTTGGAAAGGCTTATCCAAGCTTAGCTCTGCTCTCAGTTTGGTTCAGTTGAATTATACTTTGTGAGAAAACAGAATGACCAGACCTGTGGCTGCACATTAAACCTTTCCAGTGCCTAAAGGTATATCATAGAATCATAGAATCATAGAATAGTTAGGGTTAGAAAGGACCTTAAGATCATCTACTTCCAACCCCCCTGCTATGGGCAGGG
>JASSUY010045883.1:40391-61430 GCA_032466535.1 Forpus xanthops
AGCACTGTGTTTTTGATTTTGGGCCTGGGAACAGCACTGATAACACCAGTGTTTTCAGTTACTGCTTGGTAATGTTTAGGTTGACCAAGGACTTTCTGGGTCTCATGCTCTGCCAGGAAGGAGGGGAAGGCGAGAGGAAGAAAAGACAGCACACCAAACCCAAGTTGACCAAAGAGGTATTCCATACCCCAGCACATCATGCCCAGGATGTAAAAATGGAGGGCAGAGACCTGAAAAGTGGGAGGTGTACTGCTTGGTCAGACTGGATATAGGTGGTGAGCAATTGTATTGTTTTTCCTTGTATTTCTCTTGTCATTATTATTGGTGGTAGCAGCAGTGGTTTTATGTTATGCTTTAGCTACTAAACTGTTCTTATCTCAACTTGTGGGAGTTGCATTCTTTTGATTCTCCTTCCCATCCCTCCGGGAGCGGGGGAAAGAAAGAGGGGGAAGTCGGTGAGAGAGAAAACTTCATGGGTAAGAGGCTTAAACCACGACACTCTCTTTGATTCCCAGATGTGTACAGTTCATAGTAACTAGATGACAGGTATCCTGGGATGGGAAAGGTGGGTTTGAATCTCAGTGGAGAATGAATTCAAGACAACACTGTATCTGGAGGTTTTTACATTTTGGACAAGTGCTGTAAACAGCGCTCCCCTTCTCTACCATATTTTTTGGATATCTATTCTAGTTGTTGTATAGTCCTTCATAGAATCCTTAATTTGAGGACTGTGATTCTGTCTAAATTTATTCAATCTCAAAACTTTCAGTGTTGCCTTTTCATTGTTTATGCCAGACCTTAAGAATGAATTAAGAAAGAACTAAAGAAGGTGATGGATTGCAAAAAGATTTATTTATATGGAAGGAACATTTTGTATTTTTTGAGAAATAGTTTACTTGTCAGTTATTTGTATATCCTTGATTTTGATCTTCCTCAAGTATTGCATTATGCATTTTATGCCTATGTAGTGTGCTGGTACCAGCTGTATCTATGTGTATGAATACATGTTCAAATAAAAATCATACTCTGTAGAAACCAAGGTGGTAAAAATGTAGAAACCTTCCCATCTGATTCAGAGTGGATGACAACAGCTTTTTGGCAACACACAACAGAAGCTCACAAGTGTTAAGTGCAGGAGCTTAAAGTGCAGGTTGTATAGGTACAGAAAGAAAAGTGTACCAAGATAGATACTTGTGTTTGACAGAATAGTTTTTGAGTTTTTTTTCTTTATATAATTCACACTGCTTTATTAATTTCTGGATCTCAAAATATATATTTGAGTCTTCAAGTTGTATAGTAAGTTGCACAAACCATTTATTACACTTCAGTAAAGAAATTGTTTGGAAGTAACTAGTAACAGATACCAGTTCCAAGTCTTTATTTTTGAAAGTGAAGTGTAGGGTTAAAATACTATTCTTTACTTTGAGAATGTTTTGCCACCATGATAATTTCACTGCTCAGACAGTGTCTCCTACTGATATTTGCTGTTTTTGTGGTAAGGATATTTATCAGAGTGCTGCCAAAGCTGCGGCTCTGTAAGCATTTCCTAGGAAATGACATGAGGGAGGACTTGGTTGGGCTTTGGTCTATAAAACTTATAAGGCTCATAAATCAGAAGTGCAGTGGTCTTTTCATACTATTGTTGAAGCTACAGTGACCCAGTGAAATTCAAGAACCCCTCCAAGGGGAAGAGTTGCTTTTCTAATCACTTACACATGTTAATTCATGTTTGGAAAAAAGAGCTCACAGTAATATTTTTAGATTACAGGCAAGAAAATTGCTGTCTATCTAACTATTGTCATAAAGTGACTGCACAGTCCGAACACAACTCATCTTTGGGGCAAGTACCAGTTCCTGCAAAATTACAAAGGGCTTCTCCTAGGGCTGTCATTAAGCTGTTTCCTTGGCCATATTAACAAACTACATCATTCAGTAGCCACAAGTGTTAATCACAGCTACTATCCAGATTTATGTCTGAAGCCCACTCTTTCTGTGTGAGCTAGATGCTTGTTGTATCTCTAATGCAAATGACCATAGTGGACTACATAATGCCACAAACTTGGCCTGCTGGCACACCAGACAACACTGAAATTAAGCCTTAATTTTGAAGCTGTTAAGGTGAGACTTTTCTAAGTCTGAAGCAATAATGTTTCTGTGATGCTTGTCATTAAACATC
This sequence comes from Forpus xanthops, assembly GCA_032466535.1. Lineage (NCBI taxonomy): Eukaryota > Metazoa > Chordata > Aves > Psittaciformes > Psittacidae > Forpus > Forpus xanthops. Next base: position 42,568 of record JASSUY010045883.1, read on the forward strand.
ACATATCTGGAGACATTAAGAGAAATAATATGACAGTTAGTTGGAAATACAGAAAAACCAAAGAAAAACATGGAAGCTTGTCCATGTTTTATGTGTCAAATATGGTAAATATATATGGGTGATTAGCTCACTGCTTTTAGATCAAATTTGGGGAAAAAAAATGAAGTAATGTAGTTTGTTGGTAGTTTTCCTAAGCCAGTAACTAAAATAAAATAACATTGAAGGACTTGATCCGTAGAAAGCAATGTAAATCACAAGATTTTGGATTTTTTTTTTGGTGTAGGAGGATATGTATATGCTTTAATAAAGGTATGCCTAAAGTAATAAATACATGCATGTAAAAATAATAGCAAGAAAATCTGTAGATTTTAGTAATGGCTATTCCATAAACATAGATGATGGTAGTAAGTAATAATAATTTAAAACAAACTAGGATTTAATCCCCTAATACCCTCATGATACGCAACAGCCACAGTTAAATGTATGTTTCAAGATCATAGATTAGGTAAGCAATTTGAATGACTTCTCAGTTTCTGAACAATTCCTGTCTGTAACCCGTATCTATAAATATTTTTTAACTGATCTGCCTTAGACCAATTAATTTATAGACTTTTACTTTTCATTGTGGGGGAGAGTGAGCAAATTACATTGGTACGTTTTTTTGGAAGCATACTGTCTTCAGAGATTAGTGGGCTGTAATTTATTTGCAGTCTCAGCCATTTCTTTCCTTGTCTGCTAGATACTTTCATGACTACTAAAAAGACTTACTGACTAATTAATTCAATATAAATACATGGCAAAATGCAAGGATAGCCGACTTTCTCTGACCAACTGTGAAACGACGGTGGGAGAATTGACTGAAAAAAGAGAAAACACTTGATCCACAAATATAGAACCCCCACAGAACATACTTTTGAGTTGCTTGCTGTGAGAAAAGAATCTAGGCAGTGAAATTATGATTGTTCAGATTTTTCTGTCCACTTATTTATTCTCTTGAGAATTCAAGTGTTTCATGGGTAGTTTCTTTCTGCATCTGAGAAACTGTGTCAAATCAAAAGCCTGTGTAAGATTTCCTTATATAGAGATCTCTTGGTTTATTTCTTTTAACTAATTTACTTAATGGATTTTGCTTATGAAGAAGAGGATGCCTTCAAACAAAAGTTTCTTCAGCTGCAGCATATTTTGGTATTTTTCACAGTTAAGGTCTATCGCAGCATTATCATGGTATCTCACCATTACATTGCCATTTCACTCTGAATAAAGCCTGGTTCGAAGCAGTTATAACTGCATTTCATTGCTACTAATGCTCTGTTATATTTTCGGAATTAAGACAACTTTCAGCATAAAGAGCATTTGTGCTCTTTAGGAAACAATTCTCATGAAATCTTAAATCGTGTAGTTCTTGTGGTTATCTATATGCAGGATAAAGCACATACTGTGCAATGGTGGCCAATTTCTTGATCTTGCTTTAAAGCTGAATTATGTCTGGTAAAAACAACTAAGGAAAAAAGCAAATGGAGGTCTTATTTTCTTTCTTTAATAAAGTTAAAACTATGCAAACAACATTCTGAGAAGGTGGAGGTCAGGTGTTTGCCCACACTATTCTAAGTTATTTTTAGTGAAAGAAAAGATAGTGAAAGAATTAATTTCTACATAAATATTTTTGATTTTACTGGCCAAAAAAAGCAGACTCTTGTTCCTTATGGGCTGCTACTCAGGAATATGTAAAAAATTTTGAACTAGACTGTCTGGACTGAAATATTTGCTTGACTTCTCATGATATTTTGTTTGGTTAATCAGACAGTGAGTAATTCACAGTCCTCTAAAACTAAACTTAAACTTACATAGATTTTTTTATGATACTAAGGTTTAGCCTTTTCTTTCTCATTCACCATACAGGATCTTTTTTTTTTTTTTTTTTTATTTTAATTGCCTCCCAATGTTTTTCTTCGCCTAAACTTATTCAAAAATCCATATAATTTCTCTAACATGATAAGAGATTGGGCTTGTTATTGTCTTGCTGTTATCATTCACTGTACTGATTATAAGAGAGCAGGAAAAAAATAGCTAGAAACCCTAAAACCTATACTATAATCATTCATTTTCTTGAAAGGAGGCACAGAATCTGTTAGGCCATCTTGCTGAACTGATGAGAAAACCAAAGGTTGAAGGCGAAAGAAAAATTTTACAGGATTCCCTTCTGAATTGGAAAGAAACAAGATGTCACTAAAGTAGAAAATAGCACTTCAAAAAATGAGAGGAAAATTTTATTAATGCTATAGGGAGATGTAACTAAAAGTGAAATTAACTCTAGGGAAAATTCTAGGAATGCACACAATTTCGTGAGAAGAATAAGTATTATTATGTAGTACATAATAATTCCCCAGAAAAAGTGACCAGTCAATTATGAAAAAGCATGAGGTTGATAAGACTAGAAACAAATGGAAGATAGGATACCTAAAAAAGCTTTGCATATCTGACATAATCATTCATACTTGAAATGCACAGGAACTAGGAGTGGTGGGAACAGGTAATGGACAGACATAGTACTGTAAGGATTCATGAGCACTTAGGGAAGATTCAAAGTGCCAAAATGGATTGTGTTTTGTCAGGAAAGTATGAATTAAATGAGAACCTATTTTTGTTATAACTTGTCTCTTTCTATGAGCATGGGTTTCAATTTCTAGATTTCTTGCAGTGATCTCTGGATTTTGCATCAATGTGTGTGCTGATGCCTCGGAAATGCAGTTGTGCTAATGCCTAGAACCTAACACCATGAGCATTTTGTGATATGTATAAGGCTTTATATTTAGGATTAATTACAAATCTATTGATAGCTTCAACTACCAAGCTCTCAATATATTGGATAATACCAGACTGATTTGTCAAAACTTGTAACTCATTTTATATAAATCTCAATTATTTTAATAACATACACAGCTTTGCATTCTCTCTGCCCCCCTCCCCTTTAGTCCTCTGTAATTAAAATAAGCCTGCTCTAAAAGAATAGATGATATATATATATATATACCAGATAGATACCAGAAACTTCAGAGTGTGGGACTTGGATGTTTTGTTCATAAGCTTTCTCCCATTATACTAACTATAGGATGTTTTCTACTGAGACTAGGGCTCTGTTTATCAAAATAGTCCTTGCTGATGCTCTTCTAACTCATGGTACAGCAAAAGGGAATGGAAATAGAAACTTTCTAGCACTCTGAAAAGCAGGACCTTACTTTCCAATAACTTCTTAGTATCTAATTGCTTTTCCATATCAAATATTATGGGATCTGGAATTTAGCTCTTTTTGTGACAATGTTTGGGCCTGTGTATTGAAATAACTGGTGTAAGCATTCCTTGGACCAATAAAATATTTAGCAATATATGTTTAATTAAGCAGTTATAGATCCATAAAGCAATTAAGACATGACATTAATTTTTCTTGATATGGACCTTTTACAAAAATCCTTATCTCTTACAATAAGGATCTAACCTGACAGCATTTCTAGGTCGCATCTCCAGATCTTCACATCTCCATCTTACGTGACTTAGAGAATAGTATCTCTGCTGATTATTAGCCATATCAATGAGATGAACAGATTTTCAGTTATCTGAAATTAGCCTGAATTAAGCATGTTCTAAAATTTGCATCAAGGTGGCAGAGGAGAAACTTAAGAGATGGAGTGAAATAAAAAAACTACATATCAAATTCAGAACTACTGAAGGCAAGAAAAGGTTCATTCAAAATAAGTACCGATGGTCTGCAGTCATTTTGCTGTATTTCTGTACCATCCAACAGTAAACCAGCATGAGCAAAACAAATAATTTTAGGATGTATTAAAAGTTGCTGGGAATATTGTGATGTTTAAAAGAGAGTCAGTGCATTTCAACTATATTGATTTGAGTTCAAATTGTTTTCACAGTGTATCAACTGATTCATGTCTAATGATATTTCCTTTTCAAATCTTTGTTTTTTTAAAGTGTCTAGACCTTTCTGCCTGCAAATAATACACAATTACTTCCACACGTCCTGCATATAGAAGAACAATGAGTAGCTTTTCCACTTTCATGCCGTTACTATATTTAACCTATGTCTCCACAGCACTCTGTTCCATAGTCTCTAAAAAATTGTTCAGAAAAATTGTGCAATTTTAGTTAATGCCAGGATTTGTTTAATTGTATTTTAAAGAAAATGAGAGTATAAAGATTCATGTAATCTGTTTTCCAAATCTTGAAATGCAAACAATTTAGGACATACAATAATTTATTATGCTCATCTAAAAAGTTCTCTGAAAACAGAGCAGTCATCAGTTAAAGGCGGTAGACCTTGACTAAGGCTGTCATGATGAATTAAAATCTTACTGTACCTCTTTTTTTCCTCTCTCACCTTTAAGAATTGTAAATATAATTGTTACTAGACTCCCTGGCAGATTTATTGGGCTACTTTTGTCTTATCTTGAATAAAATTTGTTTATGGAAGCATTGTAAATAAATTAAAAAAAAAACCCAAGCACAAAAAAATCCCCGAGAAAAAAACACAAAACAGTGTTTCTTTATGGCAATAGTTAAATCCCAAAACCTACAGACTGGTTAAATATAAATAATAAAAAATATATGACCAGAGCTGGTCAGAGAAGCACCCAGACAAACACTGACCAACAGTATAGATAGCATAGATGTGCATTAAAAATGAAATAAATCTATCTGTTAATACTCTCTTGAGTTGCTGAGAGTTAGCAAGTAAAGTAAGCTCAATTTAGAGCATAGAATCATATAATGGTTTGGGTTGGAAGGACCTTAAAGATCATCCAGTTCCACCCCACTCCCTCACCCCCCGCAATGCTCTTCTCTGTTATTTCTGCAAATATCTTAATTATTTTTTTGTAATACAAAGTGAAGGATATTTATTGTTTGCCATGCTTTTCAACAGCTATTGAGAGCTGATTTGTTTCGAAATGCTTCTCTCCAGCAGGTCTTAGAATATTTAGATAACTATTGCCTTCTGAAGGTGGAAATCTCTCTTGCAAGATAAAAGGCTATGACTTTTTTGACAACTTCTTACCACAGTATTTTCTTTCATAGTTGCGTAATGTGTAATCCTGCAAATGTCATATTAATATATTTTCTAATGTCTATCGAAAATGCTCAGCCAGAGGCATAGTGGCTATGATGGATGGAGGCAAAGGAGTTCTGACATCTCAGAGCCATTTAGGAACTGCAGATGGAGACCCAAAGGCAAGTACAGGTGCTTTATTTTTTTGTGTTTAAGGCAACTGGTATGACATGCAGTTCAGATGTGACAACAACTTTGCAATTACAACTGGCTTATATTTGCATAATGTCTGTTCAAAAGGTAAAAATAGGAAATTATATTTCCCTCTGGCAAAATATTTGACTCATTCAAGGAAATATAACACAGTGGCAATAAGAGCAGTCTGATGTTTGTATCAGAAAAACAAACTGAAGGTCGCTTACTCTTTCTTTGAACTGACTGTATAGGATTTTTCATTATATTCCTATCTGAAAGATAAAAAAGATATATCTGAGCTATATTAAAAAAAAAAAAAAAAGACAAGACAGGCACAGGCTTCTTTTCTATTTGTAATACTGTGCTAGAGAATACTCATTGTCTGTTTTGTGAGGAATCAAGATCTATTATGTATCAGTCCAGGGACTCAGGCCGTTTTCTAGTCTTGTACTGTTCAATCCTGAAAGCAGTTTTACAGAATTCAGCAAAAAGAAATATTTCGTAATAAAAATAATAAAAATAATTTAATTCTCAAAGAACTTTTCAATGCCCTAGGCACAGATGGTACGTATCTAGAAGGTTGCCAATCACATTACCCAACAGATATACAGTATGTTATGCCCTTGTGATCTATTGAATTTTTGCTTGGCACAATAAGATCTCCACAAAAATGTTTACCGATATAAAGGACTTTTTATTTTATAAAGGAGTTGGATCCTGCCTGATATATTACTTGCCACTAACTGCATTTGCTTTAACATTTTTGTGTGAAGTTTTCTGCCCACATTTACATGTGTATAAGGATAATTTCGAGTGGTTAGTCCATTACCTGCCCTCATCTACAGAGCGATTTAAAAAGTTGCAGAGTGACACAGCAGTCTAGCAGTGTATCAAAGGATTAGAACTTGCTTCAGTTGTCATTTAATCCATCCCCTTGTCCTAGGGCAAGATCTACTGTGCCTATGTCATTCCTGTCAAGTGCTTGTGAAGATTTAACTTAATATTCATGAAATCTGGTTCTTGTGCACATTTGCTTTTGAGCACTGGGAAAAGACTTGTAATTGCTACTCCATTTTCTCATTTCTCGGCTGTGAAGATGATTGATTTTGAAGAATGTTAGAGAATTACAGTTTTTTAAAGTGTTTGTTTAATTAGAGAACGTTATTAGCATGTTATTTTACAGACGAAGCGATTTATCCGTCTGACCCTTTATTCACTGTAAAGGCCTGTCCTGGAATAAATTGTTGCCTAATTCTTGCATGATAAAACATTTGGGGGACTTGGATTTCAATCTGCATAGCTAACTTCATTAACACTGGAGAACAGTGCAGGGAAGCAGTGTTAGGCTCGTGCTCCTACTCCTGGAGGCTGGTCTGTGAGGCTTGCCACTGCTGCTGGCCATGGTGGGAGACTCCCACCATATGGGGAGGCCATAGTCCATCCTGCCCTTTGGAGGCTGCTTTAAGCTGAGGGTTTTGCTCTGGGCCTGCTGGCGCTACACCTTCTGTCACATTGCAGCTGGTGTGGGTCCCTGTGATGACTGTGGCTCCCACCATCCAGCACTCTCCCCAGTGATACCAGGGCTTACTTAGCAAGGCCAGGTATCTGAGTTAGTTTGCAGGCAGCCTCCTTGTTTTAGAGGGTAAGAGCATTTAGTTGTATGCCTCAGGCTATTTCCTGCCAGTTGGTGTCAGTGCCCAGGAATGGCACCAAGCACATCTTGCTTACAAGACTAGGTCTAACCTAAGGCTACTTGTCTTAACAGGGATCTACCAGGCTGCAACTCCAGTCACAGCAGTGTCTCCTACCAACCATACCACATCCTGACAACATCCCAGTGGAAATTGTTGCACTTAATGGAAAGTAAGAGGAATTTTGTTTCAGGAATGAGATTCTCTTTCCTTCTTCCTTTTGTATTAATGGAAAAAAAAAAATGCCTGAACTTTTTTTTTCAGTAAGATTTTCATAACAAAATGTACTAAATTTGTTGAGAGTTTAAATCCAAAAGGAATTTATTTGCTGAATCTGGGAGGGAATGGAAGATGAGGTTATACTACCAGTTGGATTTCTGGCATACAGCAACTACTGTGATGGAAGGTATAGAACTATCTACAAATAATGAACACATTAATTAAAAAATAAAAAAGCGTGACTTAAACTTGTGCTTCTAAACATTAATGTAATTAAAACTTGCATCAAAAGAAGTTTTAACTGCATGTATCATTCTAAACGAGGATGTCAGATTGAAAGTAAATGGAACCTAGGAGATGAAAAAAAAGATAGCTAGCAACCTTCTTATGGATGAAATAAACACCTATCAGTCATGCCTTCATATAGCACTAACTGTTGAATATGTTGTTAACACTGTTTCTGACCTATAACATTTAAATAATGCTTATTATTTAGTTTATATTTACTTAACTTCCAAAGCATGCCCTTTCCGTCCCCCCCCCCCCAAATTGCCACAGAAAATTTTGTTGTTCAAAAAATGCAAAAGTATTCAGGGTGAATAAATATTACATGTGCAGTTCTATAGGGATACTTGGCCTTACACTTTCTACTGTAATTGGTCAATATAAATAATCACTTCTCTTTAAACAGCACCATCTCTCTTTGATTTATATACTAATTTTTCTGCTATGCAAAGAGAATAATTGAGAAAGTTGAATAACTATTTGGTCCAAAGCTTGTAGTGTGCTGGCAGGAAAATTTAGAATGTAGGACCTTTTATCTTGGGTGTAACCCATATCTCCTTGCTGAGAGAGTTAGTTGTTCTAACATTGCTGATATCTTAGTAAAATGCTGTTTAAGAACCTGGGCTTCATTTTTGATTTCTTTCCAAAGAGTGTATCACTCAAATGTAAAAAAATTGGAGGGCATAGTTTAAAAGCAGGACCTAGTGATAATAAATTAAGATCATTCCCATACTGCAAGATAGAAAAGCAGGTTGTGAGTTCCATTCAACTGGAATAATTGATTTACATCAATTCTACAGAGTTTTAGGAAATAGCTATTTCAAATCAATTTGAATCAGTTATAAAGTACAAGACACTTTAGCTTATTTTAACTCTGCTTTGTGAGATGAATATGAAGATATTTAATTACCTTTGGATTTTAAATTCACTGAGTTGTGAAAATACACAGTATCTATCTTAATTATGCAATGCAATCTACTCTGATTGGGGTTTAGATAGACAAAGTTTATTTAACACATTTTGCAGCTGCATTGGACATGAATCAACAGAATGTGAAAAGTCACTTAAAGAGGTGAAACATTCCTCTAAGATTATGGCAGCTATTATCAGCTGAGCATCTGTCTAAAAAGGTAAACATAAAAAGTTAGCAGATCTGCAGAATTAAGTTAGTAAAAAAAAAAAGCTTGTTGAGAATATCTAGAATATAATTTTAAGAAATTATTTTCTACAACTTCATTATTTTTTTCTGTCCTCCGTTTTTGTTCAAAGAACAAAAAATATAGAAGAAAGTTCATAAAAGAGGGTTTCTACGGCAGAACCTCATCACTTTTTGAACAGACTGCTATGCTGTGCTGCAGATCTTTGAGCCTGTTTTTCTTCATTCTTTTGTGCTTAGCCTGTTTCCAGGTAGAATGAATGTTGGCAATAAATAATTTGGGAGAAATTCCTGGCAACTGATAAAACAATATTTGTACTATTATGTGAAACAGAAGGTCAGAGTTTGAAGTAAGATTTAAAAGGAGAGGTCAGCAATGACTTCCTACTCTCCTCTTTTAAAATCCCCAAAGCTGCTGAGTTTCCCTGCAGTATGCCAATGCAGCACTAATAATAATTACTTCTCCAAATGAACTCTCCCTATGAGAGTCTCAGGGCTTAAGCTAGTTTAACCTAATCTCATACTTGTCAGGTAAGTACTATTAACCCTCTTTAACATATAGCAAAACTTAGTCTCTGAGAGACTAGCAACAAGGTTATACAGGAAGTGTACAGCAGAGAAGGAATAAAGGGCTTGATTTCTTTATTCTCATGAGCCTTAGTTACTGTATGTTTCTTCTGTCCACCACCACCAATTAGTCATATGCTGTCTTTCAAAGGCTGCAGTCATCATTTGTTTCTCCACACATATGGCAACCATCCTTATATGAGCTAAAGCCTTCATGGCAGAGTGACCATGGCTCTTGATAAGGAGGGTGAATTCTCTGTTGTTTCAATAGTGGCAGATCAGCCTCTGTTATAAAACAAACCAACCAAGCAAAAGTATTTAGATGTAACTGTTTAATGTCTTTCCATCACAGTTACTCAGGTTCGTGTGGGTATGTGTACATGCATTTATGCATGTAGGGTGGCAGGAAGGGCATGCAAACTGGTTTGAGTTTAATGATGTTAGACTAGAAGATAACCCAGTCCCCTCTTTTCCCTTTCTTTCTCCAGAGGAAAGAGAAATCAAGCCACTGCCAACACTTAAACTAGCTTGATTAATGAGCTCTGTTCTGCCAGCTTTCCTGTAACGTCTTCTGAAGCTTTAGGTTTGGTTTAATGTAGTTTAGTTTGGGGCGAGATGTTGGGCTAGTTTTAGTTTTATCCAGAGCATTAAACCAGAATCGGCACCATAATTGAGTGGGGAGACTTTTTCCCCTTTGAATTTACTCAGATAAAAATCAACCCAAATTAACCAGATGCACAGAAAAGGAGCTGATGGCAGTGTATTCTGCTTTATTCAGCTGTCTATGAAATTTGCATTTGGAAATCTGATACAGCCAAATTCAGCATCCAGAATTCATCTTTTTTAGTGATGTGTTGAGGAAATGCTTGTGATCAGTGAGTATAAGCAGATAAAGAGATCTGAATATTTCTGTGAATCCTGATGTCAGCTTTTTCTCTCTTCTGTGAGGTCATTTTAACTAGAAGGTCTGGGACTTAAAATTTTATATGCTTTTTTTACGTTCCTTCACGCTGAGTTGTGCTCCTCTCTAATCCCTATCTATAGGTGGCACTGATCATTCATTGTAACAGTGGCAGGGAAATTATTAATACAGTGAATTACAAAAATAAAAGCAATCTTTTTTTTTTTTTTTTAAACAGGAATAAAATATGCATGTGTGGTTGTGAAGCTGGGAGTTGCATAAATCGTATACAAGCCTACAGAGCTCAGGACACTGCAAGAGTGAAGGAGGCTTCTTTAAGTTTTTAACCTATGGAGAGTACCACTGTGTAATGTTATTCTGTATGTTTTGGCATGTTTTCCTTTCAGTTTTCTTTTCTCAAGAGCATTAGAACTTAAAGCAAAAAGAACTGAAAATCCTGACTGGCACCTCATGCAAGCTTGATTTTCTTAGGGTTGAAAAGTGGTTTTTCTTTTTTTCTGATTGAATAATTCCTGAAGTGTTGTAATTCTGCCAGGAATGGTGCAGGATTTCAGACAGCATACAATGAGTTGCCTGAATATCTGGACTAATCCTATTTTTTCATTCATATATTTTTGGATTAAAGCGACAAATCTCTGATTTGTAGTATCCATTCTAACCAAAACAGGTAGTGTTATGTTCAGAAAAGAATTCAGATATTGTGATACTGGAAATCTTACAGCCTTGATTTGGGCAGTCTTACCTTCACAAAGATATTCTCATCACCTTATTTGTAGACAGTTGCCCATGAAATACACAAGAAAAAAACAAACCACACAGAAATTTGAAAGCTGAATAATATGAACTAGATGGGAAGAAACACTGAAGAGAGTAAGTTTATTCAAAGATGGTTGAGAACTTAGTTGTGTTAGAGAAACTGAGCTGTGAAGTCTGCTCTCATGTAATATTGTCTTTAGGTCTCATCTTCATGCTATCCTTCCCTACAGCAGAAAGAATTAGAGTTTACTCTGGTTCCCTGTCGCAAGTATGCCTGGAGGAATATCCTAACTAGTAAGTTGGGTATTCTGTAGCAAGAATACACTGTTTTCCAAATTGTTAGAATTGTGTAGTTAATATGTATTGGAGAAGGGATTTGAATTGAACTGTCCTACAGGAGTATTCTAATCACTTCCATAAGCCTCTGTGTCAGTCTGCCACCTTTCCCTTCTCCCTCTGGCCCATAAATATTTATTCATTTGTACAGTGCAGGATATCTTTGAATGTTTCATCTAAAAGAATGATCAATGGCCTGGTTGTTAGGTCCTTCAGCTTAGGTGGAGGTGTGATGGGTTGAAGTTCAACATGCAGAAACTGTAAGGGAAGCAATTTGAAGCTACCATCATTGTGGCTGTTGACAGTATTTGGAGCCATGTGCTTCATCAACACCCTGTGAGAGAGACGCTTATAGGGTATCTGTGAGAGTAAAACTTGCAAAAGGGAACACCTAGCCTAAGTATTAAGAGTTTTGCCTCAAACAGCTTGGCGACATTAGTTCTTAGGTGACTATTAAATGTTCTCAATAGGAAAATCAGAGCCTTCTATTTTGCTGCTAGGAACTTCAGGAATTTATATGAGCAGTGCTTCGATGTTGAGAGCTGCTCTGGACAGTTCCTGAGGATTTGGGATGGCTCAGTTCTAGTTCTGGGTGCTTGCATGATGAAGCATATTGGTCTGAAGTCACTTCCACGCTGTTTCCATTCAAGAGGTAACTTTGGCTCCAAGGCAGGGCAGCAGGGTTCATCACAATGAATCCAAAAGGTGCCTCAAGCCTGCCTGGTGTACCTAAAAAAGATAATTTCCCTCTACTGAAGTACAGTAAAATTTATTCCAGCATGCACACGTTTTCTTAAGTGAGGATTTGGCACTGAGGAAACTAACATTTGGGTTGAATGCATTTTTATAGGCTGTTTCTTATGCCAAGATTATTACCTTTCTTTTGCAGGGGACAGCAACTGTAAACTCTAACAAAGTGGGAGGGAAAACGGACTTGGATTGGTCTATTTATTTCCCGTTTCTTGATGCAGAAATGTTTGGGGGAGATTTTCATTTTCTGGGATGCTTAAGTTGAGTTCAGACCAGCTTTCCAGAAGAAAGTATCTATTTCTGCTCAGGTGAAAAGGAATTAGTAATGCTTTGCCCAGAAAAGGTGCCTTTGGAGAGAGGCAAAAGGTTCCTGCAAGTAGCAGAGGGAAGCAGAGGCAAAAGATCCCTGCAAGTATAGCTTTTCACAAGTAGAAAGGAGGGATTTGAAGTACACAGGAGAGTTGTCACAATTCTCTGTAGCTGGTCTTTGCAACTTAGTGGAGGAGATTGTTTCTCCATGTTGATCAGATATTTGCTTCAATTCCTCCCTATACATTTCTTCACATTTTGTTTGCTTCAGCTGCGCTGTTCCTTTCCTGTTTTTCCTGTACTTTCCTAGCATTAACTTCTCTCATTACCTTGTTTATATTTTTGGCAGAATCTGCCAGTAACACTTTACTTGTGCACAAGGTGCTCTTCAAATACAGATGAAAGGATGATTGCTATATAAGATTCACTAGGGAGAAGAAACAGGTAGATTCAGTGAGATGGACCCCCAGGTGCCAATACTGGTTAACATTATAATGATGATTTCATTGTCAGAGATGTGTAGGTCCACAGACAAAACAGAATTCAAAGGGACAATGAGAAAGGTTTTCTTCTATCTTCTCTGGAAAGCTTGCTGAGTGGAAGAGGCTGCAAGCAATGTTTGAGACACTCCCAAGTGGGTAAGAGAAGCTGGCAGAGAGGAGGCAGGAACTGACAGCTTGATAAGACAAAGAGATGTAGCAGCACACTATGTTTTGGCAAATGTGAAAGTGAGAAATAATTTAATAATACCCATATCCCAAATACATAATTGCAGGGCAGTGTGAATTTTAATGGAATACTGCACCACATTGCTGAGATTTTCTCTTTCAGAGTGTGGATGAGGCCAGGAAGTAATTGGATCACATCTGTTTTGGCTTGGTTTTGGTTTTTTTTGTTGTTTTTTTTTTTCTCAAGGCAGTGGTGAAGGCTTTTACTTTTTGTATTTAATTTGCACAGTTTGCATCAGAGCACGTCTCACCTTGTGTGACTGCCAGCAACATTAAGGGACACAGACACTAAAGAGAGGATTAGCCCATACCTAAGTAAGTGTGGTCTCAGCTTGTGTTTGAGTATAAATACATGTGCAGAGAGAACGTGGCTGGATTAATAATGCAGGCTTTTAGAAAAATGTTTTAGTGAATTAATCTTTCCTGCTGTCTTGGAACGGCAAATGCAGGGTGTGACAGAAGACAAGATATTCTGTCTGCAGAAGCCAGATATGGAGAAGTCTTAAAGAGCAGATCAAGAATAACAAAATTTTCAGCAGCCTAGACATTCTCTTATTGCCTCAGTTCTCTGCCTCCAGGAGCACACAATATCATTCTCACAACCCCTACTGCAGTATCCTAAAGAATCATAGAATGGTTTGGTTTGGAAGGGATCTTAAACATCATATAGTTCTAACCCCCCCGGCCACAGGGAGAGTTCTTGCTGAAAGGTTCTTTGTAGCCTTTTATGGTTTGCATCCAATATGAAAAACACTCTCAAAGGATTTTTTTTCCAAAGGATTGCCTTTTACCAGCTGGTTATGGCTGTTTATTAACAGCCGTATAATTTGCGACTAATTTATTTTTCCCTGCAGCAATGGCAACAAAGTCCTTTCATAGTTGAGAAGTGAGCTGCTGAATTGTGCCTTATGTTTGTACATCAGGCAAAGTATTATGGGGAAACACTGAAGCATAGTTTTATTCAGTCAACAATGACTGTGGAAGAATAGCCTTTCAGAGACGGCTGTTTCAAAAATGACACAAATATATAATGAATGAGACTGTGCATCTATGTAAAACACATATTTATTTGTATGGATAAATCCTGAATGCAAACAGCCTTGTCTTCTTGCCTTCATTGTTTTTATTCTGAAAGCATAGCCTTGGGTGACATGGTTTAGTGAGAGGTGTCCCTGCCCCTGGCAGGGGGGTTGGAACTAGATGATCTTAAGGTCCTTTCCAACCCTAACTATTCTATGATTCTATGATTATTTTAATATTACTGTTAGGTGTAGTAAGTGTTTAAAATATTTAAAGAGGAGTAGTAAAAATTTGCTGTTATTTTTCATATTTTCCTGCATTTTTGTTACCACCCTGCCAAACTAAACAGCAAATTAAGTATCTGAAAGTTTCAGTAATTTTAACAGATAGCTATACACATTATGTATTCATTGAATTCGATGTCTGAAAATATTATCACTGTACACTGGCTAGCTGAGCATATCTATAAGCTGGCTCTTCATTTTCAGGCACGCTTCAAGCCTTCAGAGTAGATTATCACCTAACTGCTATTTAGCTACCTAACTGCATCTGATTTCACCTCATCCTCTCTATTTAATTAATTCTGATGACAATGAATTCAAGTCGGTCATTTATTTGTCCGTGTGCTTCTTAGCCAGAAATTTTATTGAAATGAGGTTTTTTCTGGTGTTTTGCAGCTTACAAACTGAAAAATCTGTTTTCCTTTACTTGTAGATCATGGGAGACTAGTACTGAACCATATGCATATCTAAATGGTTCATTCTATTGAGAATCATCTTATGATAACCTTGATAACAAATGTTTAGTTAAGTTCTGTTACGTACCATATGTATGATACATAGATTGACTATGGGAAAGAGAAGCACTAAACACTCTGCTTGTTGAATCTCTGTCCTCTTACTCAAATTAACATGTTCTGTGAGCTGGAGAACAGTCAGCAAATACAGAACTACCTAGCACCCTTCTGGTACTATTTTGAATAAATGAATTAAACAATTATCCTCAAATACATCTACCTTCTGGCACTTCCCTTGCTTATTTAGGATCTTCAAGTCAGAAGATAGAAGGGAAAAAGAACCTGGTGAGGCGATACATGATTTTCAGTTATAGCTGCACAGAAAATGGAGTTTTATACTTGTTTGTATCTATTTGAATTACTAGATGCAAGTTGTCTGATGTGAATAGTATGATGAGATTAAGTTTTGTCTTCAGAATTGTTGAGGTTTAAAGACTCAAGAAGATAATGGTGGTACCAGCTACCAGTTCAGCAGCTGCCAGAACCTTTAGTTGGAAACACAGATACAGTCCTGGCAAATGTAAGATACTAGCCCAGTGTTATGTTTGATTTTCTTAAGGCTCATAGTGATATTAATTAGAGCTGTCTTCAAATGCTTTATCCCCAGAAAAAGAAATTCTGTCCTTCACCACTTAAGTGGAACTTGAAGAAGCAGAAGGAATTTTGCTGTAACATAGGAAAGATATGAACTATGGTTTTGTATATGTAGAAGATCTCAATGGTGCAAACCCAGCAGAATTAGGAAACTCTGTGGAAATTAACACAGCATCCTGTGAAGAGTGGATAAAACATTATGTAGAAAGAATTGTAATAATTGCATACAGATATGTGTTTTCCCTTTAAGTTTCTTCCCATGTAGTGGTTAGTCTATGAATGCACAATTAGAATTCTAGAAAATGTGCTTAAAACTTGCTGGAGTGTCAGCCAAAGGCAGGAGATGTCATAGAAAAGAATTTCTCAAATAGGAGGATGTTTATGTGAGTCTGGTATAAGGTTTAATCAAGACAGTTGTTAGTGATTAAATACAGGATACTCTGTTGAGGAAACCATGCTGAATTTAGCAAAGTATTTTTTTAAGAGATAAGTGAATATTTGGATAACATATATTTAAAACTTATTTTTAAAAATGATGTTATGTTGCTATCATTGTTATGGTTGCAAGGCTTTGCCTAGAAGTTGCTGGTTTTGTAATTTATGAGTTTATTCTGGAACAAAATATTAAGAGAGTTCTGACTTCATAGTAAGTGGCCTGACTGTATTACCTGGACACATATATGCCTTTCTGATATCTTTTTGGCTTCTCTGTAAATTCAGATGCCTGTACAGTCACTTTAATTCTTTAGTGCAGGTATGGGTTTATCTGCAAAGTCTGAAGCTGTGAATGGATTTTGGAATGTATTTGTAATACTTTAGGACCATATTATCTCTTTCAAAATGCTGTTTTCTCCTCAGGCCATCTTAAGAGAAAACCAGCTGTGACTTCAATGCCTGCATAGGTATCCTCTTTGCAAATCAATGATCCTTAGAATTATGCTTTTTAGTTTGCTTTTGCCCTTTGGTTTCTCTATCTGAATGAACTATAGTTTGTCTCTTCATTACAGGCTAATGTAAACCATTTCCAGAAAATTCTGTAAGTTCTTCAGTTTTAAACAAGAGAAAGAAATTGTGGCTGTGGTATCATATATAATGTGGTATCAGTTGAAAGTGTGGTGTTATTTTAATGCAATAAAAGTAATGAATTGCTAATTTTCACATCAAGAA
This sequence comes from Forpus xanthops, assembly GCA_032466535.1. NCBI lineage: Eukaryota > Metazoa > Chordata > Aves > Psittaciformes > Psittacidae > Forpus > Forpus xanthops. Next base: position 59,112 of record JASSUY010045883.1, read on the forward strand.
CTTTATAGCTGTATGAACACGTACTTGTGTTCAAAATGGGAACCCATATATAGCAATCTCTTAGGGCAAAAATATTTACATATTTCTTCCTTTTAATATATCTGCTAGCCACTTAAATTGTGAACTAACCAAAAAAATTTGGTTCCCAAGAGTTTTTTGTCTGATTGCGCTGAATTTTAAAGCTTAATTAGAAGCCTTTCCTCTGAGAACAGTCAAAGGTGTCATTAAGTTTTTGTTCTAATGATGGAATCTCTCATCTGGAACATAAAATATGAAATTCATTAATAGTTTGATATTTAATTGCATATTGGCTAGTAAATTTTTTATCAACCTTTGATTTACTGTGGTCATTAGAACTGGTTGGCTTGTTCACTGTTAATAAGTTAACAGTTTTTACTGTCTTTCTTCACTGACAAATAATTCCTGATTTAATCCTGATTTCAGTATTTGAGGTAATAGGCTGGATCCAGTCTCAGGAAAGTGGAATATGATTGATGGTTTTACCAGCACTTCTTTGGAAAGATTGGCTGATGAAAACTAGAGCTCTATCACAAATTACTTGACTCACTTTTGTGGAAGTTAGGTACTGAAAAGAGAGAAACATAAATCTTGCAGTCCCAAATCCATACTAATTGAGTTTTAGAAGCTTAAATGAGGCTTCTAAACATAAGAATCTCTTAGTTTGATAGGCTCCCTCTGTAGAGAGAGAAGAAATATGTGTTCTGCAGGAACTAAATCACTCAAAAATTGATCTACCCATACAGTAGAAGCCTGTCTTTCTGTGCTTACTAGAACAAAAACACTGAGTGACTTCATTCTTGACTTTGACACTTGTACATACCATGAAGTTGTGAAGGTGAATCTGGATTGATATGTAAAATGGTGTAAGTGGTCAGTAAGAAATTCTGAAGGATGAGTTTAAATCTTGTCTTCTCTGATGCACAGCTTATAATTCACAGAAGTACACGTGCCCACTTCTGGCTCACAGCCATGAAATTATCTTGCAGTTAGTTATCAAAGTCATCCCTTTCTGAAAAAAGGCTGTTGAACCTGGAAGGTTGCATTCTCTCTAGCAGATAACTGCTTAAGTTCTTTTCTGAGGTGAAAGAAAGAAATTACTCTCTATGTGAGGGGATTTTAACCCATTTTTAGTGCCAAGAGAGATGACGTAGGCAGAAAGGACAGAAATCTGTTATATCCTTCTCCAGTGCTGGGCTGCCCTCCTAGTGACAGTTTTTTGCTAATGGCTATTCTTCCTTTATAAATCATAGACTGATAAAGCAAATCTGGTAGTTTTAAAGAGAACCTAAATCACTGAAGATGAGAAATTCAAACCCATGGCAAAGGGGTTGGAAGTAGGTTATCTTTAAGATCCCTTCCAATCCAAACCATTCTATGATTCTCTGATTCCCACTACACATCTTGACAATAATTTGTCAAGAATCTGTAGCATTGGCAGCAAGGAAGGCAAAGGAGAACATGTGCTTCTTTTGTCAAGTTTCTGTCTATAGTAGGAGAAATAGTACATCCAGGATTTTATTTTGTTTTAAACAAATGAATTGTGTGTTTTTCTGGTATTTATACATATTTAAAATAACTTGATTGATGGGAGAAGAGAGGGAGAGGGAATCCTTAAGTCCCTCTATGCTTTACCAGAGGCTAGATTTTAAGACTGAAGGATCTTACTTTTTGAAAGTGGGAGAGAAGCTTGAGCATTAATTTATCATCTTTTCTAAGAAAATGTACATTAAATGCCTATACAATAGCATGAAAAGGCCTGAACAGTTAGGAAGAAGCTCTGTAGAAGCTAAGAATCTCAGAGAAGCAGTACAAATGAGAAAGGAAGAGGTTTTGTTATATTTTTTCTTCTCTATCCCCTGCTTAATATCATAGCCATATGTGTTTGCTTTGCAAGTTATATTTCTTAGTTGGAGGACTGATGGTCTTTGCAGAAGTTTTGAGTAGAAGGCAGACTTGACTGACATGTGTCCAGCTGTGCATGTCCCTGCTACCTGTGTGGAATAAGAAACAGTAAGTAGAATTTGGAATATTACAGAGACCACCAAATCCCTGAATGCTGAGGGCTCTTGAGTGCATAGGGCACAGTGCACAGTTTGCCTCCCCTGTTCTTTGTGAAGTCTTGGTCCACAGGAATTTCTAGGAGCTTTGATGGCTCTTAGAAAGTCAGATAGGACAGGCATAGAGATCTGGAATCTTTTTTTTTTTTTCTTTTTTCAGAACTAGTTGCAACTCAGAGTGAGAATAGGCATCTCTGCTTTCCAGCTTAATTTATTTCCATGGAGTCTCGAGTATCTGACA
>JASSUY010045884.1:0-12464 GCA_032466535.1 Forpus xanthops
TTGAGCCATTGAGCACAACTCTTTGTGTGCGGCCATCCAGCCAGTTCTTTATCCACCGAGTGGTCCACCTATCAAATAGTAGACTCTCCAACTTAGAGACAAGGGTCATCCCTATGACCCTGGGACAGAAAAGGGAGAGCTCAGCATCTAACATAGAGTTAGCAGTAGATAGTCTTTATAGTAGCATCCTACAGCTAAAACCTATGAGAAGGTAAAAAACATGCTACAAAGAGTACCAGCCTGATAAACCACCACAACACCCTCATCTGATGGGAGCAGGAATCTTCTGCTGAGCTGTGCTCTACAGTTTATCCCAAAACATGCTTTGTCTCTGGAAAAATGCATGTGCGGCATCATTGAAAAAGGATACAAACTTGACTGTCATTGATGAAGTAGATAAAAAATGGGTTGATGTTCTCTGAAGTACAGAACACACAATGTCTCTAAAAGTGTAGAATAAATTGCCCAATATATTCTAGATAAGAAACAATATGTCACACTATTAAAGACAAAAGAACAGGCTTAAGGTGGCAGCCGCAACTTGGCATTATTGTTTCTTAGGCTTTCCCTCCCCAGGTGTTACATGTAAATATAATACTGCTGGGGGATCCAGTAGGGATTTCACTGTTGATACAATTCCCAGAGGAAATGTCTGTAATGAATCAATTCTCTTTTTTATTTTTGGGAGAGGTTCAGCTCAAGCCATCTAACTCAGTGAGCCCTGAAACTCAGTGACCTTTATCATTTAGCTCAACAGTATCTTGTCTAAGTGTCTGCTTTGAAGTGATAGAATGTTAAAAGAAGGTTACAAGTCTGCATAAGGTAGGCAAATGTGCAGTATTATTTTAAGACAGAAAATACAACTTGTAAATATTGCTTACAATGATTAAACCAGGCAGCACATCTCTAACTTCTCTTCTTCCACTGTCTCCTCAAGTAGAGAATTAAGATGTGTTCAAATATAATTCCAGCCATTTGTTTTGTATCCTCATACACTAGTCACTGTTAGGCAACTACAGTAGAAAAAAGGCACAAACAGTAAAACAAAAGTACAAAGAACAGCTTAATACTACAGTAAGCAATTTAAACAGCTGTATTGGTTTATCCTTCCCACAGCACAGTGTTTTCTTCATTCCCCACCAAGCATCTCCAAAAATAAAAGTAAACCTTTGTTAGTGCCTACCAACTGGGCAGAACTGGAGAAAATTGGCAAAGATTTTCTTAATTTGTTTCCCATTTGAAATGCAGGGCTTTATTTGCATTTTATGCTACTGTGAGGTTTGTGTTTATGTAAGTTCATTCTTTCAATTTGCAGAAATTAATTTTGTACAGACACTCTATGCATACAGAGGCTTACAACTATTTGCAGACTTATGAGTTCTTAGCATCTTCAATGCCAATTTCTCCTCACAATGTAAATGGAAAAAAAAAAAGATCAGAATTCATAAAAAAGCGTTGAGGTTGAAAAAATTAGATGCCCTTTCTCTCCTCTTTCCCCAAATATAGGAAATATAAAATGCTCAGCTTCTACAAGTATCATATTAGCTCTGAGTAATCCAAATAGGAGTTCCTTTAACAAATAAAGGGGAATGGAATATCTTATATGTGCAAGTAAGAACTCTACCCTTTCCATATTCAAGTTAGTCTCAGAGTTCAGTTTGCTGTTAATTTGTCCAGCAACATCTGTTTAGTCTTTTCTCCAAGTTCCATATTGCATCTTGCCCTTGTTAGGTGAGCTTTTCTGAAGGAGGAGCATAGTTTCTCACACTGGGAAAGCACATAGCTCCTTGAGTTCTGTATATGAACATATGGAGACAGCAGCCCTGAAGCTGAAAGTGAAGAAGATGGTAGGGTCACTTGAACTAATAATTCCACAGCTTAATCTCAGTTCTTCTAGGAATTCAGTTCCAGTTACTTGCATAAAATATGTGGGATAAAACAAGGAAACAAGGTGAGGAAAGTGCTAGTGCATGTACTGTCTCAGAGGGACAATTTAGCTTCTGCCTGCCTTTGCAGCACTTTGAGGAAACCTGTGTTCAGGGGAAGATAGGGAAGAGTGGTCCCTAGGCATCTGAGGGCTCTGGAAGTGATAAAGACAGATGGAGGGGCCATCTCCCAGCTAAAGCACGCTGCCGTGTGAACCAGAAGCCTACATTTTACTTTAGAGTTGGTACTGGTTTTTGACGCAGCAACAAACCCAGCTGTCCTCCTGGGAAAACAGTATAAAGACAGCCAGAGATAAAACCTGAGTACCAGTCCTGCAGCAGGTCTCTTCCATCCCAGTGAGGGCACACTGCTGTTGCAGACCTCAAAACACCACTGGCATGGATTTTACAGGCATTTCTCACTTATCCCTAATCAAGCTAATTAAATCTGCAGTATCATAGACCAGCAGAAGTCTGTAGAATACAGCAGTATATGTTTGCACTAGCAATGTGTCTACCCGGTTATTTCCAAATTTGATATTAACATAAAAATCCAGCTTCCGGTTCTGACTCTGGAGGCACATCTCTCTGCCTGACTTGTCAATGAACTCTATCTGGGAAAGCAATACAGTAGTTGTACTTCTGAGATGCGCTGCATGCTGATGCAAGCTTGAACATGATTCTGTAAGCTCAGATTGGGTGGGGAGGGAACAACCATGTTACAAACATGCCCACAGATAAATTCTTGAAGTATGTTGTTTTTCATGTAAGAACATTTTCTTTAAAGAAGTTGATAGCACAGCAGTAGCAGGTTTCAAACTACTTCCCCTCATGTCTGTGTCCATGCACTCATCTAAAGCACAGTTGGCACAGTCGCCTCTGGAAGACACCTGAGCACTGAAATGAAGCAAGCCTTCAGTAGGGCATGTAAAAAGGGACAGAGCTGATAAGTGGCTCACTCTGTCTCCAGATGAAGTACTCCAACCAGTCTTAATGCAAGCCAGGAGAAGATGGAAGATAAAATTTCCCTTGTTTAATCTGTAACTTTCAGTAAATTGTGTTGCCCTACTAATTTCTAGTGCTTGTATTTCTTGGCATGTATTTTGTACCACAAGATCAAGTCCTCATGAAGCTATTACAAAATTATTAAGTGAGTTTACTTGGCCTACAGAAATCTCTCTAAGAGATACTTCCCATAATAACCTGGTTTCAAGGGCAACGTAAAAGTTGTTTATTCCCAAAGAGATGAACCAAACCATTCTCTGCATTCTGAAGCCCTTTCCAGAATTGATTCCTTCCATGCTGCCTTTTCATATGAAAAATGTTTGTTTTAGTTTAAGTGGTGTGTTTTAATGTGTATGTCTCTTGAACCTCAAATACCTGAGACTTAGCAAGAATATCAGTGTCCCTTATGGGATGGCATCATGGAATATTTTATATGCCATGACAAGCAACCACTTCTATAGTATTTTGGCCCAACATTTCCTGGGCTATTTAATCTCAGCTTTTTAAAAATGGATTGTCCTGTAATAGGAAACTGCATTAGAGGGAAAGTAATAAATGCTTCATTCAGTGTGCTTGGCCAAAATAGCTCACAGAGTTTTGGAATGAAAAGACCCTTGTCCATAACAACACAGACACAATTACAAGCACAGACAGGATGGTTTTGCCTACCAGGAAAGAATGCCTTGTAGCATTAAGGAGGAGAGGGGAAACCTTTCAGTGGGTAGCACAATCAATTTGGGAGTAATTAGGACACTGATAATGCAGAGTGGGGAAGAGATGAGATATCAGAAGGGCATAAAGGGGACCACAAAGTGAATGTCCCATCTTCTTAAGGAAACCACTTCCTCTTGTTCCCTTCCTGTCTCCTTTAAGAGAATATTTAGGATAACTCGTTACAGAAGCATTCCAAGAAGAAAAAAACATAAATTATCACTCTTTCTTCCTCCTCCATTTTTCTTTCTCAGTTGTATCTTCTTGAATGTTACAACATTTCATCCAAGCCTTTTCTATGTCATCCTTCTCTTCAGTCGTTCACGTGTTATTCTTCTTCCCTATTGTCCTCATAGGATTTGCACTTTACCTTCCACCCCTTCATCTTGACTCTTGTTTTTTCTTTCTCTGGTTTTAATCTGCAGTTCCCCTTTAATTCCTTGAAATTCCTCTCTCCAGAGGGATTCATGCTACAAATGGCAGCAGCAAAGCAAATTGATGTGCTCATCAGAAGCTGAAACCACAGGACTTGGACAATGATTTGCCACTGTATCAGATCCCACAGCAGTGACAAGAGTCATCCTACAAAGACAGTCCGTTCACAGGGGTCAGTCAAGCATGCTGCCTTTTTTTATTTGCCATCAGCTAATGACTTCCGAGACCAATTAAAATTATCCCACAAGGTTCCAATCAGCATGAAAACTGCCACACACAACTGCTGCAGCACTACAGACCTCACCTTAACTGAGGCTCAGCATTTCATCATGGTCACTTCTTGCTACCCTGAAAATAACTCACCATTTGGTCTCAGCAAGAAGGACCAAAGAAGCATCAGTCATGCTTAAACCAAATGTTTTATTCTGATAATGGAATTACCCCAAAACAGTTAGTCTAGTTAGGCAGAGCTATAATTAGAATAGCTGTCAAATGTAGGGAATGCTGCTCTGTACACCTACAGTGTGGTAACAGCCTCTGGAAGGATCTTTCAGATATCGCAGCATTTCTGTCCCTTCAGGGAGTGCGGCTTTCAGTTCCTGCCTTGACCACAAGTCCTCTGACAGGACTGCCTTGGAAAAAAAGATTATTTGCAAGCTCTTTTCAGGCTATATTGTTTTCATGCTCACAGTCGTTAGACTTCTATTCAGGTAAAAATGTTGGCTGCAGAGACAAGACTTAGATACTCACCCAGTTTGCAGTACACAGGAAATTTAAGGTAGAGAAGTATCAAGTGCGGTGACCGGTGCACAGGACTAACAGTGAGGAGACTCAGGCACTCTTCCTGTTCCCTCAGACAACCTGCAGTGACATGAAACTAGCAAGTCTGTGATCTGGTGATCTATGCTGAGAAAAAAACATGTTATGCATCAGTTTACCTCACCACAGCAAAATCTGCAAAAAATAAAGAAGTGTCGTGTTTTTAGAAGGAGGAAATGATCTCTTGCCATGGGAACAGAATCTCTGAAGACAATTTGCTCTCATAGTTCTCTCCTTTGTGAGAGCAATAGGATTGGTTTGTTCCAAGGCAAAGTGCTTTCTGAAGAGGCTGTTGCATGCTTTCCAGATGGGCTTTGCATTATCTCTCCATACGCTAAGTGTACCCTTCAACATTGCTGCCAGCAGCAGGAAGTTGCTGATGTGCTTGCTTGTGTGTTTTAAGATGCTGTAAGATGAACTGCCAGAGTTTCAAACAGAGGGCTTTCTGTTTTGCATGCCAAATATTTCTTAAAGAAAACATACTCTGTTTTCTCTTGTCTGTGCTATCACTCACTTGCCATTCTGGGCAATGTTCTAGTCACACTGCAGAGTAAGAGAAAAGAGGTTTTGCTTTTTTTCCTGGAAGGGGTACCAAGTAAAACAAATAAATAGCTGGTTAAATTACATACATACATTGAACGCATTTCATATAAAAATTTGTGTCTGTTGAGATTGCTGTCAACTTTCAGACAGACAATTACCTCCAGCAATGCCAGAAACACTCTCTGACCTTGTTTTCAAATGGTAGGGTTTCTTGGCACATGCTAACATTATGTCTTACACCACTGTCTAGACATGGCCAAAATGACTCTCAGCCTTTACTGACATTGTTATGGGAACAGAGGTAAGTCCATAATACAGCTTTGCAACCCACCCAGCACAGTGCAAAGGAATTTGTTTAACCTGAACTAAAAATGAACCCAGACAACAGAATTGTATTACCATCTTGGCCTACTAATGCAAACACAATTATTTTTAATTTCACATGTCAAAATGAAAAATGTGCAGCTTAGTTATTATTTTTGCATTGTAAATAAGAAGTTTGCTCAAGACTAAAAAGTGCAAAAAGTCACAGGCTGTTCCTCAGGGAAAGAGCATAGAATCATAGAATAGTTAGGGTTGGAAAGGACCTTAAAATCATCTAGCTCCAACCCCCCTGCCATGGGCAGGGTCACCTCACACTAAGTCATGTAACCCAAGGCTCTGTCCAACCCAGCCTTGAGCACCACCAGGAATGGAAAATTCACAGCTTCCTTGGGCAACCCATTCCAGTGCCACATCACCCTCACAGTGAAGAACTTCTTTCTTATATATCTAAACTTCCCCTTCTTAAATTTGAGCCTGTCACCCCTTGTCCTATCACTGCAGTCCCTAAAGAAGAGTCCCTGCCTCTACCCCGTCCGTCAGTTCTGTAGCCCCATCATAGAAGGCAACCAAATTGGTCAGGCAGGATTTACCCTTTGTGAAGCCATGCTGCCTGTCACCAACCATCTTGTTTTTCATGTGCATGCCTTCCAGGAGAATCTGCTCCAAGGTTTTGCCAGGCACAGAGATGAGGCTGACTGGTCTGTAGTTCCCTGGGTCATCCATTTTCCCCTTCTTGAAAATGGGGGTTATATTACCCTTTTTCCAGTCATTGGGAACTTCACCTTTCCATGATTTTTCAAATATGATGGACAGCGGCTTAGCAACTTCACTTGCCAGCTCCTTCAGGACCTGCAGATGGGGGCATCCCCTCTCCAGAAGCCAAAACCAGTAGAAATGTACTCACTTAGATAAGTACTCAAATGCAATTGCTTGGTCTGAAAGGTCTAAAGCATATGATCTATTTTCTTCTTCCTTTTTTAATTCTCACCATGTGTATTGTCCAATCTCAGACCTACAAGGCACAGAGTATAAATAGAGAGTAACAAGCTCTGATTTCCCAGCCCAGCCTGTTCTTAAAACTGCAGGGTCAAGCAGGCATTTGCAAAATAAAATGTAAGCTTAACAGAACAAGAACCTCCAAGGGCAATACCATTGTAAGGAATACCTGTCTCTGGTGTTTCCCTCCAGGATTTAATTACCACATTGTGAAATACTACCCATTATCTACAGAAGTTCAACTCTCCAGGTAATTGCAGTGTGAACTGAGCTGCTGAACATAGCTGACAGCCATTCCTAACCCGAAAGCCTCCACCTAAGAATAGGTTTATGCTCATGCCTGCCTCAGAGATGAGACAAAGCAAAACTCTTCTTTGTAGCACCAGGAGTTTTACCCCAGGGAACTACACAGCTCCTGATTTGGTTGACAAACCACATTTTCTTTCAAATTATACTGGACATGCTGTGAAAGAAAAAAAAATCATCTTTGAAATATTTTTTTTCAGCTGAACTATTTCTCTCATCCCTAATGAAAGTATCCTGGTCATGATGCACAACAGAATCCCCATCTGTCTTCTTCTCTGCCTGTTTCATCCTACTTGCCTCCCTTCAGCTTACATCACTTTTCTTCCCCCGTAGCAGAGCCTTTTCTTAGTCAAGCAATCTTCCACCTAATTGCAGAGGTAAAAAAATCTTTACTAGGATATAACAAACATTGTGTTGCTACTCCCTTTCTGGCTTAATTTGTGTTTTAGTGCCCCTGATTTCACCTATGCCCACCTTGGAGTGGTTTGGGACTTTTCTTGGTTGGTTTGGTTTTTTTTTCAGGCAAAACCTCTGCATTTCTTTGTCCAACACTTAGCACAGCACCTATTTCATAATTGGTGCTACTGCATTTCTGCAATATGAGAAAAGAACTCACCAATTTCTCCATGTTGGAGACGAGAAAAAGAAAGCCTGTTAGTGGCTTATCTTTTTGACATATCTGTTCCCCTCTACTTGACTAAATCAACCATGCTGAAAATGATGAAAGGGTCATACAGCACACGCTTTAGCACAGGTCACAAGACTTAGCAACACACTAAAAATATCTCTCAGTTCCCTACAAGACACAAAAAAAAGGAAAGATTTTTATAGTATTCCCTTTTTAAATACAACATACAGCATTGCCACCTGAGTTCTATCACCATATACCTTAACTCTGGCCAGAAAAATTACACTAAAGCCTCCCAAAAGTCACAAATTGCTCTAAGACTATTCACTAGTATTTGATATATGTAACCCAACACACCTTGCATATTTGAACTAAAGATTTGGTTATGCTTTAATTTGTCTTGATTGGCTTTGAGGTTTTTCTTTTCCTCCTGTACTCAGTTTCCTATTGTGAGTCTATAAACATACACACATACATATATACACATGGAGAAAAGCTCAATTTCTTACATAATAATGTGACCACAAAAGCTGAAACAGACTAACACTGCAAACCACACAACATCATGTGCTCAGATTCAGACCACAAAGCTGTAAGCAGCAGATGCTGTACTCAGGTTACTGAGACAAAAGACTACAGTTACATGGTTTGTGCTGCTAATTCACTGGGTGGCACTGGAAAACATCTCTTTCTTGCACAGACACTGATTGCCTCTATCCAAAATGACAGTGATATGTATCTCTCAGGTGCCATTTACTGACTTCAGGAGGAGTTTAGTAAGTGCAGGATCCATCCCTGTACTGGCCTGTATTAGCAGACTTGTGCATCAGAGGTGTTATTCTCAGTCATCAGCTGTTCAAAACAGCTCTGAAACCTTGGAGTTTCCCTTTAAGATCTGATGAGATCTGTATCATTCAACAGCTTGTTTTACTTCCTCAGCATTTTCTCACTTCCGGATTGTGTGTCCTGGCAGTCTCAAAACAGCGTCCTTCTGAGCACAGGGAAGTGTCATGCACCAGCTCTGATCTCACACCAAAACATACCCAAGTTAGCAGTTACTCTGAATTGCTGTTAGAAGGGGCAAAAACCTCATCCAAACTCATTCATAAGCAGTGTAAACAGCATTCTTCAAATTATTTAAGTCTGATGCTTTTTAAGGAAGAAGTCCTGGTGCTAGGAAAATTGGACAGCCTTAACTAAACCCTGTCAGTGCCACCGTCAGAAATGCAGAGAAGTTCCCACTGATCATAGAATTACACCAGCAGAGTAGGGGATATTCATCTTAAAAACAAAACAAAACAGAAAAACCCAACAAATCAATCTGAAAAATCTTTCAAAGGGACATTAAGTTTTGTATTTTCACCATTCCCCCTCTCACCCAGTGAAGCAGCAGATTTTTCTCTATCATACAAAATTACCATTTCACTTTTGCTGCGCAAATAATGCTCGAGCTTACTTCATCCCTCCTGCACTTCTCTTCTGGGTTTCAGGAGAGTTGTGCCTGCTTCACACCAGTCTAAATGAGAATAGAATCAGACATTCCATCTTCAGTGCTTTTGTTTCAAAGATAAATGACTGTGTTTTGCTGCTTTCCCCGTGGCTTATTCCAGACCTCTGCTGCCAGTTCAGACTGGCTGGCTGTCAAGACTTGACACACAGTGAAAACAGTAGAAAAATAGCAGTGCTCCATCTGATCAGCTAATTTGGAAGGTTTGTGCTTTCAGAGCTGTAGCATTGGGAAGGCAGCAGACCCGCAGCAGTTTGAGATACCTGTTTCTATTAGAGTGCTTTGCAACAGTTTGTTCCCTGAGTTTTGGACAGGAAGCAGGCAACTTAGGAAACTTAACACTGGAAGGAAAGGAGGGAGAAAGGGAGAAAGAAGAGAGGGAAGTAGCTAATTGCTATAGAACATGTGCAAATGTAAATATGCAACCAAGCAGGAGACACCAACATGTTGCATTTGGATAAAAGATAAACCAAAGGTCAGCCAGAGCAGTGCTGGAAAGACAGACTGATGGCATGCAATTAAATTCTCCTTTGTAAAGAAAGCTTTGTTCCAGTGTTTGATGCCCTACAAGGATTCCCAGTTGCTTTATAACTTTTTCACAACAAGAAAAATACTTGCTTCCTGCCTTAGCCTGAAGACACTAAAAGAAGTAGGGCCAGATTAATTTTCTTGGAGGCTTTTCCAAGTGATCTGTCAGAAAGAAACATCTACATAAACACTTAATACATGTCAACTCCATCAATCATCAAGCTGAACACACTGGTGAAAATAAGAGCATTAAAATGAAACAGACACCATTTATTTGGGGAAATTTTATCTTATATCAGCTCCAGAGTGGACAATCGGATTCATATCTTCAAGCAGTTTGCAGATGGGGTACTGTTTTGGAAGCAAGCTTTAAGTTAGAACAACTCCTTTATCAGAAATAAGTCTGAGAACTACAACATGTAGGAGGCAAAAGCGTTCAGTCCCAGTCAGAAGCCCATCAGCTGTTCATGTCCTGTTGTATTGTGCATAACTCTTCAAAAAACTATTTAGGCCATGGACTTCATCTTCAGTCTAACACCTGCTTCCATAACAAAATCATTTCCTAAGTGAGCATCTAGAGCAGCTGACTACCAAAAGGAGAGTCTCTTAATTCCCTGCTCCTCTTGGAACTGAAGAGCAAACATAGTAACAGGAGTGAGCTTTTTTCATCTCACATTGACAAGGAATAGGTTGTGGTACTGCTTTTCACAGCTTGCAGCATTTTATTCCACTGTCATCTCACCTGTGAGAGATGCTAATGAATTCAGAAAGGTTTTGTGGGTTTTCTTCTCTCAGGATGTGTGCGAGAAAGCTTAGCTGAAATGTCAGCTTCCCTATTCCAAAACTGACAGTTAGAAAAACAAAAGAAAACTTTCTGCTTGTCAGTGCTGGGGTTTGCTTGAGGGAGACACACATGGAACTGCTCAACACTTCAATTCCCCCCTGCCCTTTTCTTTTTTAGGCAGTCTCTTTCAGGACTAGGACTGCACTTTAAAATCTTCTAACCTTGGTGCCTGATTAAAAATAGTCTTTTTGAGAAGCTATTCAATAAAGCACAACTTCCACTATGAATGAGAAAAGTAACATGGTAGGGTCTTAGGCTTATTTTGACAGAAACATTCTTTGGCCACCCCAGCTGCCTGTCAGCTTGGAAATGGCATCAAAATCTCTTCTCTGGAAGCAACTGTGGGAAAGAGAGGAGCATTGTCGCAGAGCAGGAACTCAGCTCTAAGCCCAGCCTCAGCCAAGGAATTTAGGGTGCTCAAGTGCTCCTAAGGGATGGACAGCATTTTCTTGCATGGTTAAAGTCACTGTGCTCTTGTGACTTCTTAAGCAAGGATCCTGGAGATACTTCAGGAGCTACCTCTTTTCACTTAAACAGTAATAAAACCAAGAAGTCTTTTACTCTATGTCAAAAGCCTTGATGCTACTATCTTAACTTGTCATCTCTCTGCGTTAAAGTGCAGATTTCTGCGTCCTGACTGCTACATACTAGAAGTTATTCTTGGCAAAAAAGAGGGTTTTTTTGAGGCATCTGACTTCTCGAGGCCATAACCCTTGAATATAGAGTGAGGTGTGCTCTCTTGGCTGGACGGCACACTGAGGGACTGATTTGAGCACAAATGGCAGATCCTACAAGAGGACTTAGCATTATACCAATAGTCTATTCCTCCCATTCTGAGATGCCCACATCCTCACATCAGTGATTCAAATGTACTTTAAGCAGGCAGACCATGTATGCAAGTAATTGTTAAGCCAGGCAGTCCCAATTTTGACCCAAATTATGGTTTCTCTTTTTTTCAAGCAGGAATATTTCTCTGCTTGACAGATTTTGTGCTTCTAGGCTTCATGTTTTCAGTTTCTTTTCATCATCGTGAAAGAAACCTATTTAAAATTCCCCAGCAAACTCTCCCTTAATTATAAGATTTCCAGAGCTGCTACTCAAACAGGGAACAGCACACATGAGGTTTGTGGTTGACAGTGATAGAGTCAATAACAGCAGTCTGCCACACCTCTCAGTAGCTTCACATTCTTTAACTGGCACAAGAAAGGGTACTTTTTCTTCTGCAAAGCACAAAATCCTCCAGAAATGGAAGTGAAAGCTGCATGACCTCATCTCCTGCCGAAAAGAGAAGGTAGTATCAACCATGGTAGATAACATAGCTGACTGCCTTGCAATTAAAGGACCATTCCCTGTGAGATAGATATGGGAGACAGATACCTTTTATCTCAATCATGGAAATCAGCTAGTAGCCTCCCTTCTCAATTACCTAAAGTGTGTGCAACCATCATAAGTCTTACAGGGAAAAAGTGCCAAGAGTGTCCATAAAGAAAAGACAGATCATCACTTTATTACAAGACTAAAAGTAACAAGTATTGCTGTAAAAATCACAGAATCATATAATCATAGAATAATTTGGGTTGGAAAGGACCTTAGGATCATCGAGTTCCAGTCCCCTGCCATAGGCAGGGATGCCTCACGCTAGAGCATGTTGCCCAAGGCTCTGTCCAGCCTGGCCTTCAGCACTGCTAGGGATGGAACATTTACCACTTCTTTGACAACCTGTTCCAGTGCCTCACCACCCTTGCAATAAAGAACTTCTTCCTTACATCTAACCTGAACTACCCCTGTTTCACTTTAAACTTACCACCCCTTGTCATATCACTACAGTCCCTCATGAAGAGTCCCTCCCCAGCATCCCTATAGGCCCCCTTCAGATACTGGAGGGCTGCTATG
>JASSUY010045885.1:9657-49953 GCA_032466535.1 Forpus xanthops
TTCGTGTGTGTTCGTGTGTGTTCGTGTGTGTTCGTGTGTGTTCGTGTGTGTTCGTGTGTGTTCGTGTGTGTTCGTGTTTTGTTTGGTGGTTTTGTTCGTGTGTGTTCGTGTGTGTTCGTGTTTTTGTTTGTTATGGTTGGTATTAATCACCACAGCTGTTGGTAAAATAAAATTCTATCTCCAGATTAGTGCTGAAAGCAAAGTGCAAAGCAAAAGTTGTGGTGTTACAGTAAAAGCTGGTCAGAGGATCTAAGGCTCAATTTGGAGTTTTTGAAAGCAGGAGTTCTTTATTGCAGGGCTGGCCTCACACGGGAATAGTTTCACAAAGGCGGGTGCACCAGATACTTGCCTGCAGCAACTATGTATTTAGCATACTCTTACATATTCATAGCTTTCCCAGGAACTAATTATAGTATTTGCATTCTAATCATGCACTTTCTTGCTGAGTAGGGGTCACTGTGATCAACGATAGTCTTCCTTACTGTATTACTGAATGACCTCAGTGCTTGCTCAGGCTTGCAAGGTCCTAATGCTGAGTTAGCAATTGATATGTCCTTGCTTCTGTTCTGTTCCAGTCTTGCTCCACATTGGGCACCACTCTGCTATCTTGAAGGCTGGCATCTGTGGTCTCATTTATTGTCTCCTAAGTTGTTATCAGCCCCATGATGTTCCTTCCCCCCTCAGCTGAATGTTCCTTTCTCTCTACGTGTTAACAAGTTAGAACAGTTTGCTGTATTTTACTATGTTACTTTAAAGCCATACATGCTATTGTTAGTTTAAACCTATAATTTAAGCCTACAGTGGGAATTGAAGAAATGAAAGCCTGGGGTAATTTGGCCTGTTCAAATAGATTTGCAGAGGTTAAATCTGACTACTGGAGAATAAATTTGGAGAAAGAAAAGTTAAATCTCTTGGAAGTTTTACCATTGACTCTGGATTTAGCATTTTGGTTTAGCCTTTTCAGTTGAGAGGTTACTATGCTATATGACTGTTACTGATGGAGCATAACTGAAAAAGTTGGAATATGGCCCAAAATTCCTGGCTTTTGCCCCCTGACTTGGGATACTCCAGTCAAAGGGTATGAATACATAATCTATTTGTTCTTTGAAGAGTAGGGTCTGTTTATTCCCCTAACATTTAGGGGAATTAATATAATGAAAATTAGCTGTGCTTGTCCTGACCCAAGTATTAGAATTATGTTACAGTCTGCTTTAAAATGTTGTCTGTGGTAAACAAAGCTACTTCAGGTGAATATACAAAAGTTTTAAAAATAGCAAAAACAGATAACTAATATGCATTAAACAAAGTCTTGATAATTTGCCCTCCCAACCTGTGTTAGACAAAAGAAGTGTTTTGGGTACTTGTTTGTGTTTTAAAACACTTCAGCAGAGGGGTGTGAAGATAAGCAATAGTAACAGAAAAAGTTCCCTATATTTCTAGCCCCCTGCCTCATTTGTGTGTTTCTTCACTGGATTAGGGAGAGAAGGATAAATGAATTCTATTACTATGGTGACTGTGTTCTAGGTCAAGTCAGCTGGTCTAAATGTGTCTTCATCACACTAACCTATCTTTCAGGATGAAAAGCACATCTTGGAGTGCTTATCTTGCTGTGCCCTTCCTAGAG
Source organism: Forpus xanthops (assembly GCA_032466535.1). Lineage (NCBI taxonomy): Eukaryota > Metazoa > Chordata > Aves > Psittaciformes > Psittacidae > Forpus > Forpus xanthops. The sequence continues at coordinate 11,282 of JASSUY010045885.1, forward strand.
ACAAAGTTTTCTTCAATTACACTTTTTTTCCCTTTTTTTTTTTTAAATTATCATACTTCAGAGAAGTATCTAGTTTATTCTGGAACAAAACTGATTCATTCCCACAAAGGCAAAAAAGGAAATCACAATCTTTGTTCTGCTTTTCTACTTCAAACTTCATTATAAATATGCCTCTAAACAATTTGAGATCCTGTAATATTTAATAATGTTTACAAAGTTCAGTCCTCTTACTGGAGTTAGACTAATGGCCCAATTTGCAGGATTTGAGATAAAATCTATGAACCTTCTCTCTGGCTCTTCTAAGGTACATAAAATAAACTATGTTTTGAAATATCCCTGCTGAAAAGCCGTTATTATTAACTCTTGGGTGTGACAGCCTCATTGAAAACATTACCTGATTCCATGTGGACAAGCAGCAGTAAGTAGCCTACTCCTACACCACTTCCAAAGGAGTTTTACATCAGTTTGTTTCTAAATGGCAGATCTGGTCCCTCTGCAATCACGGGCCCTTCTGAGGTGCTAGGCAGTCTAACATGGGTAGCAAGTCGAACACTTGACAGCTGCTAGGCATATACACTCTACTGTAGAAAGAAATAAATATTGGGGTAGTAATACCTAGCTACTTTCCATACCTCATTATTCGTAGCCAATATCATTCTGATGCATCAAAAGCCAGATTTTAGTTTAGTTGGTATTGTCCATTCTACTGCTTTCTTATTGTCATTGGATATTCAATGTGTGGATGTGAACATTCAGTCTTCTGGTTTTGCTTCTGTCCTGGATTCAGCAGTAGCATCAACTATCTGTGCAGCACCTCCACTGACAAAGCACTGTGCACCTTCTTGCAACACAGAATGGGCCATGGCTAGAAAAAGCTTTAGGGATTACTTGGCCCATTGAGGCCAAGGTGTTTTTGAGTGTATAGTATCCCACAAAGAACTGTTGTGGTTTAAGCTTAGCCAGCAGCCCAGAACCATGCAGCCATTTGCTGATTCCCCCACTTCCTCCCCCACCCTGCTCCCAGAGGGATGGGGAGGAGAATTGAAAGAATATAACTCTCACAGGTTGAGATAAGAACAGTCCAGTAACTAAGGTATAACACAAACCACTGCTGCTACCACCAGTAATCATAATGATAAGGGAAGTAACAAGGGAAGAGAATACACAACCGCTTACCACCCACCCAGCCCGACAATTGCCTGAGCAATCTAGCCCTTCTGGGTAGCAGTCCCCAGTTTGTATACTGGCCATGATGTGCTGTGGTATGGAATACTCCTGAGACAAGGAGGCAACAGATGTAATCAGTTCTAAGTAATGTAAAGTCTGGTGGCTTTGTAATGGAAAATAACTGAGAGCTTGAAGGTAATTGACTTAGTTTTAGGTCCTTCGGACCTTAGTGCAACAATGTGGAAAAGCAGGATCTGGGGATGGGGAGTATCCAGGACTAGCAGATGTCCAGGGAGGGAGCAGTGAAACTATCTGCTCAATAGAAGGACAGGATGACTGCGTTGTCTGTAATGTTAATGAAGCTGGAGCTCCAAATACTGCCAGCGGGTATGAATATTGTAAACGACTCTCAAAGACCACAGTCACCTTTTGTATACATACAGGAAACTTTCTGGAAAATGATGTAACTCGTGTATCCTCATGAACATGTATGTATGCCCAGTGACTGTATAAGGATGGCCTCTGTGGCAATACGGGGAGACACACTAGGAGGAGCTATCCCCCGTGTCTCCCGGCCCTGCAGTAAAGAATACTTGCTTGTCAACTTAAAACTTTGTTGGCGAGTTTGTTTCTGGAGTTTTCCCCTACTCACCCCTTTGGCTAGTTTGGGTCAGGTGTCCTGTCTTGGCTTCCTCCCGCCTTCCTCTTCTCCCTGGCAGACCATGAGACTCAGAAAGGCCTTGGTCAGACCAAAACATTACCAAGCAGTAACTGAAAACACTGGTGCTATCCGCACTGTTCCCAGGCTGAAAGTCAAAACCCCAGCCCTGTGCCAGCTACTGAGGAGAGAAACGACTGCTAATGCTGAACCCATGACAGCTTCAAATCATGATCTGCCCCGTCCAGAAATCACCACACATTCCAAACATCTCTATGGGGTTATGCTAGCAATCACAGGAGTTAGGTTAAAAATCTAACATACCTGCAACTTAGCATACTTGGGAAGGAGGCTAAAGTACACTGGTCCACTAGCATATTTTCTGTATTTGTCTTCAGCTTTTAACTTTAAACCACATTGCATCCTTACTACACTAAGTACCAGGAAAAACTGTTACTCTTTTATGGCATTTCCCAGAATGTGGCAGCAAAATGCCATTGTCACTTCCAGGAATGTGACTGTAAAATGCCATATACTGCAAGCATCAATAAAAACTCTACTGCAGTCAGCAAAACCATGTCCCCAGCAAAGCAGAAAGATATGCCAGTCAAAACCTCAACTGAACGAGATGCAGTTTGTGTCTTCAAACTGTTTCTTGTAAATTTCTGCCCCCAGTGAAAACTGGATTTTAACATATATGGATACCAAAGGAAGTTGTAGGGGTCAGTAACTATCTCTACAGTTTTTACAAATCAGAAACACGGGAATTAATCACAGAATTATAGAATGGTTTGGGTTGGAAAAGACCTTAAAATCATTTTATTCCAACCCTGCCGCCATGGGCAGGTTGCTAGACCAGGTTGCTCAAAGCCCCCTCACATCCTATTTAAATGTAGAAAAGAAATAAAAAGGATGGGATTAGGAAGGTATTCAGGTAAAAAAAATGGTGACAACAGTATTTGGTTTAAGTTTTAATGACTTTATTTAAAAGTCGTTCAGTTAACCTTGTTCACAAGTCGTGACACAATTTATGCAGGTGACTAGACAAGAGTATCAAAAGAAACAGTGATATTTCACAGCACAGATACATTGTTCAAAAGGCTCGATGCAGTAACATAACATTCTGTTGGATTAAACACTTCGAAAATTGTTCTTTTACTGAAGCTGGAATGTCAGAAGCTATGAAAATGACGCTGTAATTAAAATGGCTGCAACTCACGTCTACAATACCCCGGCTAGCAGGTTTTAACGCGGACTGCAAAGGACACCCGCTACAAACTGCCCCAATTGCCGGAGACCGACCGTTTCACCGAAGTTTAGGAAAAGCCAAGGCTTCAGCTATGTATCTGCCATACCACTTACTCCACTGACAGCGTGCACCTACTAAACTCTACCCGTCTTTCAGGATTCCTTTCCCCTTACTCGCGCCCCCGGGCTCAGGCAGCCGAGGGTCCCTGCGGCTGCTCACCGAAACCTGCCGGCAGGGTGCCCGCTGCCGCCCTGCGCCCCAGTGACAGTCTTAGCCGGGCTCGGGGAGCCGGGTTTGACTCTCCCTTTCCCATGGCTCAGCCTCCCACTGCCCAGCGCTGCTCGGCCCGGACCCGCCGCACAGACACGGGCCGGCCAGCAGCGGCGCCGCGTTCCAGCCGCCCCGGCAACAGAGCCGGCACAACCCAACGGTCTGCCGGGGAGAGGGAGGAAAAGGGCTCTCTCCGTGTAGCATTTAACAGTATAAGAACGGAGAGAAGAGGATTCCGTGGGGTTATCTTGTGGTTCAGACTTTGTTAGCAAATAAGAGTTCCATTACAGTTGCACCTCTGAGAACAAGCTAAGACCAATTCGTCCACCTTGACCCCCGTCCAGACGATGGTACCGCCCCAAGGCGTAACCCTGTAATTCTCGCGAGAGGTCTGTGCGTTGGTTGTCATGGGAACGGTGGCTCCTCCGTCCCCGCGCTGCCGCCCTCCTGTGGCAGAGGTGGGACGGACGTGGCTGTGCCGGGGCCTTACGGGATGCCCTGCAGACCGCTCCGGGCGGGAGGGCTCCACCAGCCCTACCTGCCTTAGACGGGGTGGGTGGACCTGCAGCGGGGGGGCTCCACCAGCCCTACCTGCCTTAGACGGGGTGGGTGGACCTGCAGCGGGAGGGCTCCACCAGCCCTGCCTGCCTTAGACGGGGTGGGTGGACCTGCAGCTCTGCCGGGCAGCACTCCCGAAGGAGCAGCTCCCGGGGCTCCTCTTGGAAGCGCAGGAAGGGGCTACCTACCTGCCTGCTAGTAACTGGAAACCTCCCGTCAGATAACTGTGTTGCGTGTGGTTGTTTGTATAGGCCTGTTTGGTTGGGTTTTGGTTGGTTGGTTTTTGCGCAGGAATCAGCCTGTCTCTACGGGATGGTGCAAATTTTTCTAGTCCCATGTTTTTAAGAAAATAATAAAAAGAGCCCGGTGGTTTCCTTTGTTGTGAAACTACTTTTAAGATTTTAGTTATTTAAAGTTCTATGACCGTGTACGTATTTGAATATTTTCGTTGGCTTGATAATATAAATGTATATCTTTACATATATTAATAAGTGTATAATTTAGTAGCAAGCTTGTCTATACTCTATAGTCTATACTCTGAACATTGAATTGATAGAAAGGATTTGAAACTCGTATAATCTACATCTGAAATATTACCGTGTGTTGCTTTGTTATAGTAGTTTGGAAGGTGGTGGGGTTTTGTTCTTTCCAATTTTAGGTCTCAGTGGATGCTAAAAGGGGGAACTTGGATAAAATGTCAAGGCCTGCATCTAGCACAAGAGCTCATCCTAATTGTAGATCTTTAAATACATCTATGGAGTTACCAACAGCAGAGCCACATTGGCCTAAGGTAATTCTTTTTGCCTTCATTAAGTTAGAAACCCTGTACCTAATTCTTACTAGAATACCAAAGAAGTACGATTCTGCTTTTTTCACTTCATATGAAGTCCTGTACGCTGTGGGTGTGCTAAGAGGTTATGTGAAAGCTCATGAATGTGGGTTGCTCTTTGTGTATTCGTGGAATGATGTTTAATTTCGTTTTTCAGAATCTGTGTTGCTTTTGTGTTTGCCACAAGAAGGGCTATTCAGTGCTACAACCTGGACAACTGGCTTATCTTCCTCTTTATATTTAATCAGATTATTAAATACTGTTTTAAAGAAAATCTGTCAATAGTGCGTAGATACACAGCTATAGGCTGTCGATGTGTGAACCATGAAATTACGTTTTCATCCCATTTCTGCTTTAAAATTTAAGCTGGGTTAAAAATTAAATTTGCTATTAGAAGAAAGCATTTGAGCAGTCCTCACAAGTTGAATTTTTGATTATAAAGTGCTCTCAGGATATGTTTGAATCAAATAAAAAAAAAAAAAATCATAGTGTTCCAAGAAATATGTAAATTCCAGGGATTTTACAGAGACCATCTGTCCTCTGAAAAAACTAATATCGGGGGTTAACTTAATTTTGGGAATACGATATGTGATATGGTTTTTGGGATGTAGGAAGTGGGTCTTGGGAATTACAGATTTACTTTGGTTTTAGTTAAGATTAGTCCAGTTGTATTGTCCCTCTGTTCACCTGTATGTAGAATGGAATGCTTCACAGAAGTATTAAAATATTTTTTTATAGGTTTACTGTTGGGTAGTAAGTTAATATCAGGTAACTCTTAATCCAAATTCTGACCTAGCCTATTGCATGAAAATTTCTGTCTCTTGAGACTGATAAATTAAGCACAAGCTTTTCAGCTCTTCAGAGTCTATAAAAACCCCTATACTATGAGGAAAGATTGGAATGCTGCTACCTGGTGCGGTGGACCTGTAGTGCCAGGGAACAGACGAGGCTGTTGTACACACAAGCTGTTAATTGGTTGACTCTACCTTGTGCTGCAGCAGAAATGGCCATATCCCTTTGAAATAGTTTCCTAGCCAGGCAGCCCCAAATCTAGCATTCTTTTAAATGATGAGTTTGAGAAGCAATGTGATATCTAATAAACAGAATTCTGTATTGTATCTGAAAATGGTTATTTTATTTGAGAAGCACTTAAAAAGTGTACTGTACAGAATCAGCAAAACCCAGAAAAAATAAGCTTTAAAATAAAAAATAGTTTCCTCAGCCTGGCTAGTAGTCAGTGCAGTGTTGTATAGAATTGTTCTTAGCCTTTGTGATAGTATGTCATTATTGTGATTATATTTTTCTCCCCCCAGAGTATTTCTAGTTTATGATAACAATTAATTTGTATTTCATAGGTTGATTCACCTGCCAGTTTGCCCGGTAGTCATCAAAGAGGCAGTTTAGAACACTGCTGTCCAGAAGAAAACAAAGGTGATAACAGAGAGAAACCTGATGTCAAGGCAATAAGAACAGATCAGCAAACCACAGTGGAGAGTACAACTGTCTTTCTTCAGAAATGTATACTGAATCGCAAGGAGTTGTCAGGTGTGGAATGACTTTCACTTTCTTATGTTGTGGCTAGACCAAGTATAATGTTTATATAGTTTGGGTAAAATTCTATTGGTGGTGGGAAAAGAGAATGCAAATCAGTAAAATTCTAGAAGAGAAGGAGGTGTGAAAATTCATACCTTCATTTCTCTTCACTATATTGAACACATCTTTGAAATAAATGTGTTATTACTGCTATTACCACCGCATCTAAGCTATGATATGCACCTTAGTGATAGCCTGAAAGATCAAAAGAATCCATCTGCATGTGTCCTATGGAACTATATTAAGAGGTGTTTTCAGTAAGGTGTTTTTATCAAACTTTTTACACAGATCATGATAACTTGTTAGAAATTTTATATCCTAATAATGGTCCAAAAACCTAGAAATTATGGTTGTGAGTTATACTGTTCAATAACTGAACAATACTAATACTAATAACATACTTTACAAACAAATATTCAGTATCTAATTTTAATGAAAGCAGTTTTAGAAACGCTTCAGAAGGCATACTTTATTACCATTCTGTAGATGGTAATAAATTAATTTTTTAGAGCTTCTGATTCGTTAAAACTAGAAAAAGTCAGTATGTGAAGCAAAAGTTTGGATACCTTCCTCAAGGTTAGATAAGATTTCGTAGCGGAATTGCAGTCAAAATAAATCCCTTGATTCCTGCTTCTGTGTTTAACATGAGTGCTAGTGCGCTAAGTAGTTATAATTTTTTCAACAGTAATCCGTACAGAGGCTTTATGGATTGCAAAAATAGATTTTGGTGTCTTTATTGTTAACATTTCAAAAAGTATCTTTAAACATTGTTTCACATATATTTTTTGGTGAAAGGCTTTTTCCTGTGTTTTTCAGAATGTATCTCTAATTCAGATTCTGGAGATGACTGCACTGAAATACAGACTTTAAAATTCTGTGAACCCTCTCAAGGAAAACTAAGTAATGCAAAAGCAGGTGCTACTTTTCAGGTGTATAAAGTGAACAGTGCAATAAAACTTCTGCTCCCCTTTCACTTGTTAATGCTTCTCAGAGTTTGGGACCGTGGTGTATTTGTGTGTATATTTTGTAGTTATGAAGAAATATAACAAATTGAAAATGTATGTACCTTGTGATATTCAAGAGATGTTGGATGAATTCTTTATGTAAAGGTTATTTTATTAAAGGATATTCACTTTCTTTAATGATATGCTAGTATTTGAGTTTCACATAGATTCAATCAATCTAATAAGGGAGAATCCAGTGGTGATTCTATCTATCTAGTGCAGCAGTGCTGGTGATCTAACATAGTATTAATTTCTTCAGAAGAGACATGGGATAGAGCTCAACTTCAAAGCTTCACTCAGAACTTTCAGGTTCAAATCCATTTGATGGGTTCAGGCCACTTGAAATAAAAGCTCTTTTTTCCAGTTTTTGCCCTTGGAGCTTTCCTGGAGCTCAGTCAGGTTTTTGTAACTCTCCCTTGCTGTGTCACTCATCTCCATTTGTGGCATCAAGTGGATCCGTGTATTACAGTAAAGGCTTGGGATGAATGAATGTGTAAAGCATTTGACCTCGAAAGATTAGAAAATTAAAAAGCATTGCAATACTCCAAAACTTGGAAGTCGGTGGGAAAGGAGCAGCACTGCAACTATTTCCTTTATTCTTGCTATGGAAGCTAAGTTTAACCCGGGAAGAGGGCAGAGCATGAGAATGCTCTAGGAAGGGAAAAGCTAAAAGTGATCAGAAATTGTAATTTGCACATTTAAGAAAAAAATGAGATAGTACAAGAATCTGTTTTCATTAAATAATTGCAGTTTCCTTCCATAATATTTCACCATTTCTGTTTTTCAAAACAGTTTTCTAGAACCACTGTCAGAATCTGGTTTAGCTGAGGTATAACTCAAGACTGAAACTTCTATAACATTTAAAAGTAGAGATATTACGGAGTCTCTCTTAACCCCCAAATTATTCATTTTAATGAATGATAGTTCATCATGTATTCTACAAGTCAGGCTGAGGAAATTATTTTTGATTTTTAAGCATATCTTTTCTGTGATTTTTTGCTGATACTGTGGAGATGTCACTCTTCTATTATAAATTTGAATCAAATCACATGCTCAAAATCCAGGGGGCTCTTTCTCCCTTCCCCCTATATGCAGCTCCTAAAGTTCAGAGTGTGATTCAGTGTTCTGTTACAAAGACTTCTATATTTTTCCCTGCTACAAACAGGTTTAGAAAAGAGCATGACATATGTTCTTGAGAGTAATTTTACTCTTGTCTATGGTTGATATCAGACAACTTGTACTGCTTTTTTTTTTTACTGCATTTTTTTAGAAGTTGAAATGCTTCAAGCTAAAATTAATTTAAAATGCATTCTACAGCAAACTTTTCCAACTCGGAATATTCTGAAGAAACAGATGTAGATCCTCAGATTCAAGCAGCTATAAAGAAAATGAATAAACTTGACACAATACTGGCAAAAAAACATTTTAAAGAGAGAGCAATTAAAAAACAAGGCAAAGAAATGAGGGCAAAGCTCTGGGAAGAGCTTCAGGTTAGAATGTTCTGCTTAATTTGTGAATAGTTTGTACTTAGTAAAAAGTAAGATAGTTTTGTATCTAATAGTAGTTTCTAATAATTATGCTTCATAGATATTGTTCTGTTAAGTAACTCGCAGTTATATGTGTAAAGTGAAGAAATAGATCTTAAAAAGTAACTTTGAATAGATTTTAATATATATTGTCAACAGGCTTTGAAAGAAGGCCATGGTCATTAAAAGCTGGTATGACCAGAAGCCAAATATGCAGCTGTCTAGGTGTGGTTTACTAGTATAGTTTTACTTTTGAGCTCACTAGTTGCAGGTGTGTTCACAAACCCAGACTTAAAAGTGTTTTTTCTACTCTAGTATGATTTTTCTTAGGCTCATCTATTTCAGTATTGTCTCTTACTGAGAAAAAGAGATGCTCCCTGAAGAAAGTGTAAGAACCATAGAGCATAAATTACTTCACATTATTCCTATCCTGGTCTCTAGCAGTTGGATGTCAATTTAAGCCTTGAAACATACGAGTTATATTTCCTCTGTGGTTAAATATTGTATAATTTACATGAATACAAATGTCAGTTGCAAAGAAGACATAATTGCAGTTGGTTTGACTGCATTGCATAATTTCAATGGGTTTGGATTCAAAGACTTTTATAAATTACAGAACTTTTTTATTATAAAATGTGTCTCCGTATACAAGACAACATATGAGGCTTTGAAATTCTACCATGCCTTTATCATAACTTCATGAGATACTGTGAGAGGCTTACAGCCTTAAGAAATAAATAAAATAGTAAATGTTTCCATAGAACAAGGAATTTTTAATAGGGTCTGAAGTTCATTAGACCTGACAGCATATTTTGCCTTCAAGTATTTTTTTTTTAGTGTAAATATATGCATGTATCTGTAAATTTATCTTTCATTTCTTTATTTCTTTTGAATAGTCTATCAGAACCACTGAAAGCCATGAGGAGATAGAAAACACAAAACTTTTTTTAGCTTTGATCTCACCATGGCAAAATACAGCTGGTAAGTAAGAAGGAGAAGAAAATATCCTGTTATAATTATCCCATATTGTGATTAATTTTTTTTGATACCATAAAAATAAGGTTTTTAAACCTTTACAATAAAATAATATTTGCAGGTAAGAGTACATCAAGGGAGTATATGAAAACTTAAATGAAAGAATGTTTGCATTATCACAAATGTAGATGTTGTACTTCAACATCAGGGTTGTTTTTTAATGGAAACCACATACGAAGCTTGGTCTTAGATTTTTTTTTTTTTTAATTGGCCTTTTTATGAAAATTCTAGGGAAAAAAAAATTAGGATAAATGGCAGTTTTAAAAAGAGAAGCTCTGTTAAAGATATGCTAGGAAAATATTCTCAAGGAGAAAAGGCCAGGAAATCTGTTAAGATAATTTCTGAGCTTCATTGTAATGTGACAATAAAGACAAAAAATTTCAAAGTGGAAGTGAACGCACTGATAAGAACGAACTTTTGCATTTTAGTTTCTTAGTAAAAATCACTTCCATCTCAAGTAGCATTTAAACTGACAAGTTCTATAGCTGCATTAAAAGTAGACAAGTAACTAATGAAAGATTGAGTTCTTTACTAGAAAAAGTAAACAAATAATGAAGCAGAAATATGGAATGTGATATATAACAAAAAAGACTGATTACGCTCAAAATTGCAGTGAATACCAATAATGTAAAACTGTAGGTAGAATATGGAAAGAAAAAATAACAAAGTATTTAGGCATGTTTTTCTTTCTACTGAGTCAGAAGGACACAGTTTCTGTTGGAGTTCTGAAGCAAGTGGTTGAAACATGTTCTGAAGTGTATTTTTTTTTCCAAGAATGCAAAGAGGATGTGCCCACTCACAGGGACCTGAAAAAAGAAAATATTGGGTATTTTAAAATGTAATTTTTCTTTCTGTGGCTGGACTTTTACTGAGGGAGAAACTGAAACAAACTGTAGGAATTCTGTTCACAGTGTCTGGTTGGGCAGGGGGAACAAAATCAGACTCAACTTGTCAAGAACATACCATGTCAAAATTGCTGAAGAGTGGATTTAGGAAAAATGTTTTTTGAATACTCTGTCTTGATGCTGTAGTTCGCAGAGGTGTATCAGCTATACACACATTTTTACATCCTGTCCTGCACCTGTATACCTTGATTGAAAGGGTTTCTTGCTGAAAGGAAACAGAATTGCTGTACATCCTGTCTTCTTTTCTTTTTGGAGAGAGAACAAGTATTTGAGATTTAAATGATTATTGGTGAGCAAAAATCTCAGCTTGAATGTTGGAAATACGTGCATAATAAGGCTAGCAATTTCTGAGTAAAACACTTCAGCAAAGCCTATTATGATAAGATAACCTGCTTTTATTTTTACACTGAAGTTTGGGTTAGTAGGAAAAAACACAGAATGTGATATGAGAGATATTGAAAAAGTCTCCAGTAGATGTCAGGATGTAGTAAAAAACAGCAGGCAAGCAAGACTATATGGTTAATGAACTCCATGCTTCAATTCCCCTATTATTTCAAAGGTAACTCCTTGCTGTAGAGATCATGTGCATCATATAGGTTCCAGTTTACTCTACTGAGAAAACTCCTTATAGTTCAGATTTATACTTATACTCCAGCTTGATCTTTATCTTGAAGTTTCTGTGATATGCTGGTGCCTTACTTTTCAGGTCTTATTTGTTTATATATTTATTGAAATAAATGCCTAGATTGCTGCTTTGGGTGATGCTGAAATGGTATGCAATTTATATATTTTGGCTTTCAGAGCTTGAATTTGATAAAGAACCGTATTAAATAAATTATGTAGAGGAGCTGTTTAATTATAGCTTTTAATGTGGCTGTGAAATCAAACACAAGTTCCAGGTACAAAATCATTAATAACTTATGTCCCAGCCCCTCAGACGCAAAAAACCCTATGACGCACTCATGGCAGAAAATTAAATCAGGAGTTAATTAAATAGCCTTAAATTAATTTCCCTGCGCTCTGTGCAATAAAATCATACTTTCAGCTGAGTCTATTAAACTCTGTTATTACAGGATGTTGATTGTTCTTTCCATATGTGCAATATATGTTTCTTTGCAATACAAGTCCTTCACTATATGTGCTAAGTGTATAGACTCCAAATTAATGCTCTATTTTACACTTTCAGTTAATATGTGTCAGTAGCAAGACTGAATTTTTTTGAGTAAGTGAAACAACTCTTGCATGCTAGGATGTTTGAACACTGTTGTGATTTAAGCCCAGCCATAACTCATGCAGTTGCTCTCTCTCCCGCCTTCCCTTCCTCCCCCCCTGCTTCTGGCGGGATGGGGAGGAGAAACAAAAGAATATAATTCCCAGGAGTTGAAATAAGAATAATCCAATAACTAAGGTATAATACAAACCACTACTGCTACCACCAATAATAATAATGATAAGGGAAATAACAAAGGGAGAGAATGCAACCGCTCACCACCCTCTGACCGATACCCAGCCTGACTGAGCAGTGATCTAGCCCTTCCGGTTAACTGCACCCAGTTTATATAGTGGGCATGACATGCTGTGCTATGGAATACCTCTTTGGTTGGTTTGGGTTAGGTGCCCTGTCTCTGCTTCCTCCCAGCTTCCCGTCCTCCCTGGCAGAGTATGAGACTCAGAAAGTACTTTGTCAGAGCAAGCATAACTGAGCAGCAACTAAAGACATCGGTGTTATCAGTGTTGTTCTCAGGCTGAAAGTCAAAAACAGCGCTGCATCAGCTACTGAGAAGGAGAAAAATGACTGCTACTGTTGAACCCAGGACAAACACTTCTTTTTTTTTTTTTTTTTTTTTTATGGACTATACCCTTGACTAAAGCCACATAGAAGTCTAACAATTCATGCACAGGCAGACATGTGCTGTGAAAACCTGGATACTTTATTCTCATTCCGAATTCTAGGTGACTTGCCACATGGTATCAGCAGAGGCCTTTGAACTTTAGGGCCTTGAGCTGTATCTTCTAGAATGTATATTTTTGTCCTTTGTGGGCAGTAGTTTAAAAGTCCCCAAACTAGACATAGGAAAGAATAAAATTATTCATTAGAGACATCTTAGATTTTCCCCCCTTATTATCTCTTGAGAAATATGGTGGCTATGTAATTTATCCAAGTATATTTCTTTAATTTTCATATGTGAGATCTTTTATTATACTATATATGAAAATAGATCTGCTTTAAATACAACTTAAATTTTACTGAAAAATTTCCTTGCAGGTCCTTCCTGTGCCAAGGTAGAAGAAAGATGTACTTCAGTATTTCGCACACAAATTAATCCAGAAGTTTATGATAGACGTAAACCCCAACATAATCAGGGTAAGATTTATTAATTATATAGTTTGTATATGGCAAAAAACCATGTACAATGGGTGGGTAATGATGACTTGTCCGATAAAATCAGAAAAAGCAAGCTTGCTATGTGGACTGGTGACAATTTTTTTTTTTTTTTAATTTTTTTTTACAAATGATAGAATAATTTTGCTTGTGACTTTATCTAAAACATTTTGCTCAACATGCCAAGAAAAGTTTTAAAGTCCAGGTTTATAAAGCTTCTTCTTTCATTGCACAATGATGAGGTATGTAACTGGTGGAAGCGAGGCCTGGGAAGAACACAGGGATGTTGCCCGGGAAGCTAGGGATCAGGTTAGGAAAGCTGAAGACCACTTAGAATTAAACTTGGCTGGGATGTTAAAGATTACAGGAAGGGATTCTATAGGTACATTTCAAGTAAAAGACATACTAGGGACAATGGGTGCCCCCTCTGGAAGCTATCGGGAGAACTGGCTATCCTGCATTTGGAGAAGGCTGAGGTTCTTAATGACTTCTTTGCCTCAGACTTCACTGGCAAATGCTCTGACCACACCACCCAAGTCTTGGGCAGCAGACGCAGGGACTGTGAGAATGAAGGCCTTGGGCCCACTGTAGGAAAGGATCTGGTTCAAGACCATCTTAGGAACCTGAATGTACACAAGTCCATGGGACCTCATGAAATCCATCTGCAGGTCCTGAAGGAGCTGGCAGATGAAGTTGCTAAACCACTGTCCATCATATTTGAAAAATCATGGCAGTCAGGTGAAGTTCCCGACGACTGGAAAAAGGGAAATATAGCCCTCATTTTCCGGAAGGGGAAAATGGATGAGCCTGGGAACTACAGACAAGTTAGCCTCACCTCTGTGCCTGGAAAAATCTTGAGTGGGTTCTCCTGGAAGGCATGCTAAGGCCTATGAAAAACAAGGTGCTTGGTGACAGCCAGCATGGCTACACTAAAGGGAAGTCTTGCCTGACCAATTTGGTGGCCTTCTATGATGGCGCTACGGAACTGATGGACGGGGGTAGAGCAGTTGACTTCATCTACTTGCACTTGTGCTAAGTGTTTGACGCTGTCTCACATGACATCCTTGTCTCTGAGTTGGAGAAACATCAATTGGATAGGTAGACCAGTTGGTAGATAAAAAAACTCTCTGGATGGCTGCGCGCAAAGAGTTGTACTCCATGGCTCAATGTCCAGCTGGAGATCAGTAACGAGTGGTGTCCCTCAGGGATTGTTTTTGGCACTGGTGTTGTTCAACATCTTTGTCAGTGACACGGACAGTGGGATTGAGTGCGCCCTCAGCAAGTTTGCCAATGTGGTTCCTTTGATACACTGGAGTGAAGGAATGCCATTGAGAGGGACCATGAGATGTTTGTGAGGTGGGCTGATGCCAACCTGATGAAGTTTAACTATGCCAAGTGCAAGGTCCTCCACCTGGGTCAGTACAATCCCAGGCACAGCTACAGGTTGGGCAGAAAAGAGATTCAGAGCAGCCCTGCGGAGAAAGACCTGGGGGTGTTGGTCAATGAGAAAATGAACATGAGCCAGCTTCAGTGTGCTCTTGCAGCCCAGAAAGCCAACTGCATGCTGTGCTGCATCAAAAGGAGCGTGACCAGCAGGTCAAGAGAGGTGGTCCTGCCCCTTTGCTCCTGTGAGATCTCACTTGGAGTATTGTATACAGTTCTGGTGTCCTTAGCACAAAAGGGACTTGGAACTGTTTGAACAAGTCCAGAGGAGGGCCATGAGGATGATCAGGGGGCTGGAGCACCTCCCCTATGAAGACAGGATGAGGAAGTTGGGGCTGCTCAGCCTGGAGAAGAGAAGGTTGCGTGAAGAGCTCATAGCAACCTTCCAGTATCTGAAGGGGGCCTATAGGGATGCTGGGGAGGGACTCTTCATGAGGGACTGTATTGATAGGACAAAGGTTAACTGGTTCAAACTTAACAGAGGAAGTTTAGATTGGTTATAACGAAGAAGTTCTTTACTGTAAGGGTGGTGAGGCACTGGAATGGGTTGCCCAGGGAAGCTGTGAATGTTCCATCCCTGGCAGTGTCCAAGGCCAGGTTGGACATAGCTTTGGGTGGCATGGTTTAGTGTGAGGTGTCCCTGCCCATTGATTGGAACTAGATGATCTTAAGGTCCTTTCCACCCCTAACTGTTCTATGATTCTATGATTCACTATGGAGTGTATCATTGTTTCTTCATAGAAATTCTTTAAAAACTTGTCTTTGCTGTTTTTCTAAGGTACAATATCTTTAATAGGCTTATATTCAAGAACCTATCTACAAATTTACAGTGGTGCTGTTTACAGTTTTAACTGTTCTGTATTTTTTTTTGTTTCCATTAGAAATTACCTAGATGTTGTCACAAAACTAAGTCTTCAAACAAACTAATATTTTATTTCACTGATTGTTATAGAGGCTGCATTGCTTTTATGGATTAGGTACTTTCTAGCAAAAATTGGACATGCATGCTGGTTCTTCTAGAAATCACTTGTTTAAGTGCACAGTATAGTTTTCAAATGCTGGTAGGAAAGTACTACTTCCAACAACTTCAAAACGGACTTGTGCTTTTTTGCCTCTGTTCTTTCCCTATTTGAAATTTAAATTTCTATGATTGAGTAACTTCTCACATGTGTTGTGACATAAGAAGAATAGCTTCAGCTGCTATTCTGTCCCCTGCAATTGTTTATTTCTTTGTCATCTACCATTCTACATAAACAGATGGAATCTGTTTTCCTGGCTGCTGGTTAAGATGACAAGGACGTCTTCCTGAAGGTTGAACCATTGATGGCAGCAGAATCTTTGCACTTTTTTGAATGTGACTGCATGTTTCAATTTTTAAACATGGACTGTAGCTCTCTTATAATTTTGTTACTTAGTCTAGTATTACGTGACTTTTACCTTTGTGTTATTAAACGTTTCTTTTCACACTGGGTTGGAGCAGGGCTGTGCTTTTGATATCTCTGTCCTCCTACCACGTGTCTTCATTCTTCCCTTAAAATGAAGTTTATCTCTTAAATTCCACCTTCACAATTTCTGAGTTGTGCTGGAGTGTCCTTGAATAGCAATAACAGGCTTCATTACCAGTGTTCAGAGCAGCAGTAGCTTCTGAAACCCATTGTGACCATAGTGTGTAAAAAGGATACATGGAATTTATTTCATACCTTTGGGAGTTTGCTTGCAATCTACTCACTCTGCATAAGAGTTACTTCCATCTAAATTTCTATAGCTTATCTTCTGTTATCAAACAACTGAATTTGGGGTTTTTGTAGGCAAATAGCGCACCCCTTTCTCAAATCTCTACTTCCCAGAAAAACAGCATGCCTACTTTTGAGGCAGTTTTTAGACATGGAAGTTGGTTGTAGTTGCTTAGACTGGTTATTTAATGTGATAAATATTTGCTGTCTGTAAAGGAATTGCTGTTTTAAAACTGGTAGGTCTCTGAAAAACAGAATTCATTCCAGTTTTTGTGATGGACAGAACCCTGTTGTTGGAAAGAACCATATATATGATGTTGTCAGAGTATTGTGGCTGTAATAGCTTTAGAGATGTGTAACAAGTTTATTTTTAAACAAAATTTGTTTTATAAGCTGTATTATAATATCAGCTATATCATCTGTTCTTCAGCTGTTTTATTTTAAAAAATGTACTTGATATGTCTCCAAATATTTCTGTGGTTTTCAAAAAATTATTGTCTGGTTTCATACGGATGATAAAACTGAAACAATGATAGGGTTCAAAAGAATGCCGTGGCTTTTAAAGCCACCATGTTTAACATTTTTGAGGTCTGAAATCCGAAGTATTTTAGCCTTGGCAACACTGAATGATTTCATATAATAAAAGCTTAAAATAAGATTAGATTTTGACAATAATGGTGTTTTAAATTAGCAATATAGTTTATATAAATAACAAAAAGAGTATATAAAAAGTTTGTCTGTCCACTTTGTTAAAGTTTTAGTGGTGTTGCTGTTATTACAGCTCTCATTGAATCAGAAAAGGAATTATAACGCAGCAACTCTTCTTCCTCAAACTTCAGGTTGCCCACGTGAGTTAGAAACAAATGAATTTCTTAATGAACCAGAAAAAATGCATATAAAAAATAAAGATAATAAGGATTTCATTAAAAAGAACATCGAGGTAAGATTTTTTTTTTGGTGGGTTTTTTTTTTTTTTTTTTATTTTTTGTTTTTTGTTTTTATTTTGAGTCAGGAGCATTAAAAGCTAATTAGGCATAAATGAAAAAATCTTGCTGTTAAAAACTGTTGTTTATGGCAGAGTATTCTATAAGGTAGTTCTCATTTTGGAAGCTCATGTTGGTGGGGATAATGCCACTTCTATGTATTTGCTGGAGTATTGGAAACTGAATTGTTCTGTTTGTGTCTGGACATAGCTACTTTTGATGGCAAATATTTCCTAAGACTTTGTTAAGTGCATTTTGCTGTTAAGTTAAAGGAGGATGTTCCTAAGCATAGATAAGGAATAGGTATGCAGGTTGCTGTTGTATAGCCTGCATGGGACTGTTATTTGCAGAAGACTTCTTTCTGTCAGAAAATAGATGCCTTGATTTTCATGCTTTTTTTTTCTTCCTATAAAGATCTAGTAGCTGTGATAATTTTTCATCTAGTAAAAAATATCCACCCCACTGCTATGTTAAAAGCTACTATGATTATCAGTTTCTATGTAGGCTTCTAAATTTTTCTGTCAGTGATAATTTTTATTATGGGAGTAAGAGCAATTTGGATGTTAATTTCAAAGAGTTTAAACATTTTGGTTTTGTGCAGTGTGACCTAATGGACTTCTAAAGCTTTGTGGTTTTTTTTTTTTTTTTTTTTGTTTTTCCTTAAATATTTCAGCTAGTAAAGGATTCAGGAAACCATTTCATGGTTGAGGAAGAAAGAAAAAGGCTAATTGAACTACTGAAAGATACAGAAAATGGAATTGAATTGCAAGGTCTTGAGGTATGGCAATTTGTACTGTCCTGCTTTGCCTTATTTTTATGGTAACTCTAAATTTGATTTGGTTTTAGTCCTATTACGAAGTAAGTCAGTGAGATATGAGACAAAAGCTGGAGAAATCCAATTGCTCTTTGCCTTCAAGAATGAATTTTCATTTACTTCTTTGTTAATTTTACTAACACTTGGGTATGCCTGGCCTCAGAAAAGCAGCAGAATCTGAAAGTTAGACATGGGTGGAAGGAGCCTCAAGAGGACAGTTAGTGAAGAAGATGACCTGTTTTCTCTGCATAAAATCTGAAGTTATGACCTACCAATCTGAGTGGCTAGTGCTGTAGTTTCAGGTAAAAGGGTCAGCAACTCTTTCAGAAAAACTCTTCAGGATATAAAAGTGTTTGATTGTCCCACCAGTTACTGCTTCTAAGAGAGTCTGTGTCTCAAAATGATACCCAGTGATGTGAAGACATCAAATAGTCTCTTGATCTTGTAGTTACTAGAGATGCCCTCTGTCTGATGATACTTTGAGGGAAATGTCGCAGTGAAGGAGTGTTTGGGGCTCTGTATTTCACAGAAGTAATCATAAGGCTGTCAGGATGGGAAGATAAAATTTGAGTAGAAAAATGAATCATACTAGGAACTTACAGTACTTTTCAACAATATATAGTATTAAATATGCTAAAGTTATGCATTTTCATAGAATGAACATCCTCTATCTATGTAAGCTTGATATAACACTTCAAGAAACCTGTATATTAATAAGCAAGAAGAAATATTAGGGAAAATGCTTGCATTGGGTAAAGAAATTGGGTGGCCTTTCTAATTTGTTTTACATTTCATAGAATCATAGAATAGTTTAAATGAACGTTAAGTCTATAGTAATGTTAGGAGCTTTTCCACAGCATTTAGAAGTATACAATGAATCACAGTACCTAAGAAGAAAGATGTAAACTCTGTGTAGATTGAACAAAGTATATCCAAACCTAGTTTCAGTTTAATTTGTATAGCTAAAGTGATCTGGAGTAATTTATTTTTCAGTAGGTTAAATAACAGCTTAGGTGTGAAAGAAAGAAACAAAAGCAAATGCAATTTATTTTTTAAATTGTCTCTTCCCATATTTTATTTTAAGCTATTTTTTAATAAGGTGATAAAGTCATCAAAGAGGTGATGCTCTGCATTACTGTTTTTTAAAATATGTCTAAAATCCACCTTCATTAATTACCATTTCAGGCATGGGGTAAGGATGTGAGCTCAGGATTTTCTTCATCTGAATGGAAATTGAAAACTAACCTACCCATGGTTCACAACATTAAACAAATCTGTAATTTACCGAACTTCAATGGGATTTCTAGGTTGAAACTCATCCACTCTGTAGTCCTAAATTTTCCCTTTACTCTAGGGGAAGTAATAAATATATACTGTGTTTTGTAATTTTCAGAGCTTTGTGAATCAAATGAAGTTAAGAAGTTGTATAAGTCAGGAAAACCTGGTGGTCAAATGACTAAGATTATATAATGTGCAGTATTTTAACAGTAACTGTTCATTTGCAGTCAGTATGATGATGTAGAAGCACAGAAAAGTAACCTTTGCTGATCATTGGTATGTAAAGGTTTAAAACATCAGCTAAGTGCTTATGCTCGTGAGATGAAAAACTTCTGTAGAATTATACTAGTTTTCCTGTTTGCCTGCCATTTATTCCCTCACTTTACATAGAAAACTTTTTTTTTTTTTGGACATGAACTCTGAGGTTGCAGATTGACTTATGTGTGTAAAATATCAGTTAATCATGTTGCGCAGTTATTTGATTGAGCTGACATAGCTTAGTACTCAAAAGAATACAGTGGAAGACTCTTTGGCCTGATGTTGACCTACTGGTTGGGAGAGTTGGTTTTTATTTTACTTTTGAATTTGTTGCATATTAGAAGAATGAAGTTAAAGCTCACTGGGTTGTAATTTAGTTAATCTTTTTTTCTGTGCATTTGAAAAAGATTCAAGGTATTCTATTTGATCTGCTTGCAACAGGGTTGGTAATAGAATCCTGCATAAGGGTGACTGTTCAGCTGTAACAGTACTTCATCCAGTCTAATAGGAAGAAACCATAGGGAGAGTGTTGTGGCTGTTCTTTCCTGATCGAGGACGTGTTTCAATGTGAGGACATGAAGTGAGGAGTTTTTGCTATTTATATCAGATATTAAATAGATCACAGGATATGTGTTGCTGTATGTTCTTGAGCAGTGGACAAGAATGGGAATGGTAATTTGTGAGTTAGTCTATTCTGCACTAGATCATCTCTTCAAAGAAAATAGCTCTTAAATCTAACACCAAAGTACAATAAAAGAAAGATTTAGTTACTGAAACGTGTCTAGTCTGGAGATGAATTTGTTGTGTCTAACATTTGAATTTTATTACGGGTGAGGCATTTCCTGTGGCTGCTTTGTAACGAAGATCATGGGGAAATTATCAGGTAATGAGTAATCTAGACTGCTTCAAGTGGGTTCAGGTAACTGTCCAGCTGATGGCTACTTTCATCTTATTTTATACTGACTTTTAAAAAGCTGGTGCAACCACACTGGCTAAACTTAGTGTTTTGAAAGTTATCAATCAAGGCAGATCTGGCTATACTGTATGAATTCCTCTGCATAGTATAATGTGGATCAGGTTAAATCAACTTAATTTGACTTGGACTACTAAATATGTCAAATATCCAAGCAGTATTTCTCACATTTTAAAAAAAAATGTTTTATGAGTGTTTAAAATACTTTAGAAGAACATATTCATGCTAATATAATTTTCAAAGCTGCAGGAGTATAATTTGTTTCAGATGTTTCACAGTAATAAGCACTGACTCTGCCATTATAAAAGTATTGTTTTGAGTTAATACACAGGAAACGTTGGCAGGACAGAAGCTTATTTTCCAAGCAAAGCTATCTTGCAAATACAGAAGAGAATGTGTGAATCCATTTAACTTTGGAGTAAAGTGACTACTGTAGTAATTTGTTTACTTGGAGCACTGGGATATGATGGCGTGGAATGCAAACAGCTGTAGCTACTGAGCCCAGGTACAGCTTGACTGACTCATGTAGTGTCATTTCTGTGTGTTTGCACTGTGCCCTTCAATGTCAGATTAAAGGTAGTTTAACAAGACACTAGTGTAGTACCACATTGGTTATCTATGATGGTCACTGTCTCACCTGAGCAGATACTTCCACAAAGCTGGCAAGCTTCTAGAAAAATTTGTGCTTGGCTCTTCTGGAGTCAGGTCATGTCCAGTCAGGCTTACTACTTGTGTTGCCATACTTGTATGAGAGAGCATTTTGTCTCACGGAAGAGATGACTGTCTTCTTTGTAATTATTTTTTAGATTTTACTTGGCATGGAGGTAACTTGTGACAGGAGTTGGAGTATTCTTTTTTTTCATTTTGTAACTAATATGCTTTAGGATAACAGGGACGAACCAGAGATGACCTCACAGCAGTGAGCAGTGGTATCATAATTTGAAGCTGATATTTCCTCCGTTTCTGTGGTCACTACTGCATGAATAGCCAGAGGACTAATTTGGAAGGTGTAAAGGAGTGGGGGACATGAATCCTTTGCAAGACAGAATTTGAAGTCTTAGGGGAAGGTGTCCCTCTTCTGTTAGGAAAAAGAAAGGAAACCAGCAAGACCCTTATAAGATCTTACCTGATGTTTCTTTGTGCTCAGGACAGAGATATAATCCGCTAATGTCCTTCCCAATGAATGGTGGTTGTGCAGGCTTGCTTCCCTGAGTATGAGACTGGAGTGACAGGTTGCTGTGGGGAGCCTGCATCTGTTTGTGAACATGAGCTCATTTGTTTGGGTTAAGAGGGCCAAGCTTATTCATAATATGCAACTGTCTATATTGGGAGCACATATACATATTTGTTAGCTGTTAACTGTGATCAAGAGGAAAAAGCCGTGTAAATCACAAACAGTAAAAGAACTCTCTGTTCTTTGTCTCTCCCAGTGTTTCTTGTGAAAACGTATTGGGGCTCTAGAAAGGCATGTTTTCTTCTTTGGTGATACATTACAAGTTTTGCATTGGATCTCACACCCTCATTTTGAGGTTTAGCTCCAGGTGGTTTCTGCCATGGCATCAATGTCTGCAGTTTCATTCCAAGCCTGGTTTTGACTTGAATTTGTCTTTTTTAGACACAAAAAATAGTTGATGTCTCAAGTTGGCTATATGTTCAACTCTCTGTACAGTTCCTTGGATTTAAGCTGTAATATGGTGTCTCCAGAATAAGTGTGCAGAAAAGGAGTGCTGAGATGCAAAGTGTAACAAAAGTAATTCAGGATGATGTTGAAGACAGTCCTAGTGCAGTTTGAGGGCTGTGCTTCTCCAATATTAGCATTGGAAAATGTGAGCTTATAGCAGCATGTTCTTTGGGTTTTCTATCTTAGGACTGGTGGAACCACATCTGCCAGATACTTTCATCTTCATCTCTATCCTGTGGACTATTTCGCAAAGAAGCACAGCACTCCTAAACTGATTTTCATGTGGGCATCAGACAGTGATGCTTGCTGTGCAGCAGTAGACAACATGATCTATATGCAAATTAGACCGTGTCAAGCAGTTATTCCTTCAAGGGGAAGCTGAGACTGCTATGCTGAACAAATCTAGAAACTGCAACAAGGGAAGAGTTTGCATCCATGGAAGGGAGCTATGATAGGAATGGCATGACGTGAGAATATTTTAAAGGTTCAACTAACTTGGCTAAGAGGCTATAAAATGAGGTGCATCCTTCAGAAAAAGGGGTTCACTGTCCAAATGCCTTTCTTGGCTGTACAAGAACTTGATCCAGAGAGTCATATAACTTTCAGAAGAACAGATGGGGAAATTGAAAATTATCTGATTGCTTTGTGGCCAGCTGGCATGGAGGCAAAACATTTGGTTTTAAGCAGTTTTATTTTGGGGCTTTTGGGTGGCTATTTAGTGAGGACACAGGCTTTGGACTTTCTTAGAGATAAGTAAATAAGGTTGTGTAAACCTAAACAGCAGAAGTCTGTTTTGCTATTACATTTGAACAATGCATGTAAATGCATATGCTTTCAAAAAATTAAGTCCATTTTAATTTGCTGCTTGGTTATATCTAAAAGTGAAAAAATGTGTGCCTCTAATTGTTCTGCCTATATCTGCTTTTAAGTGATACGTACATGAATATTTTGCAGGCTTCACCTATATACTACAATGTATAAAGACTTGTGTTTAATTCTTAGTATGGTTGACTTGAAAAAAAATATACACTTGATGTTTAACTGCCTTTCAAGTCTTTGGGAATGATGATTAAATATTTTCTGCATCTTTCAATAGGAGGGTGTATCTGGCTGGCAAGCACCAGGAGAAGGGTACGTACCTGACCCCATGGAACTTCATCACCTAAAGGAGATAGACATTAAGCTTCAAGCGCTATTACCTGATAGGGATTTTTCATCTATTTCCAGCTCTCGCTCAAAACTTCCAAACCGGATTTATCAGGTATATTACAGAATTCCAGATTTCTTGTTTGAAGTGTGTGTTGAGATCTGATGTAAGTGAAAATACAGCATGTTGTCTGTATTTGATTTTTTTTTTTTTTTTGCATTTTTCTTTAGTATCTTCTATTTGGTCTAAAAATGAGTGTGAAAGAATGAAATGAAATCTTTACCTATAGAAATCATACCAAAAAATGATATGCTAGTATTTTTAGTTGGCATATAATTCAAAGACTTTCTTGTTTTTAGCATTTGCCGAGTCCACACTTTCAAGAAAATATTTCTTATGCAGGAATTGGTAACTCAGATGGTTTTACCTATATGAGGGCCTCAATGATTTAGTCTGCATGGTGACATGTTACCCGTGATAATTAATCTTTGGGAATTAGAATTAGATTTCTTCTTACCTCAGGGTTCCAAACATGCTTCTTAAGTTATGATCTGAAAGATGAAGCAATTACTGATAATATTAAAGACTAGAAAATGAATTGAAATTGTGTTTCTCTTGTTTGTAATGGCCTTTGCCTTTTTTCCTTACTAGCAGTAGTAAGAACCTTTGGGATCTTAGCCTTGGGAAATGATTGCTTGAATTTTGTACATAGAAAACTCCAGTTTATCCTGTGCCCTGGTAATGTTGTCCCTGTTATAATGGAGCATATAATAAAATACCATAATTCCTATTTTGCACTAATTTGCATAAATCTCATTTTCTTCTGTAAAACTTACAGTTTATAAACAGAATAGGTTTATCAGAGGCTCTGTAAACAGTGTATGTTTTCAAAACCGTGTTTTCAGTTGCAAGTGTATAAGGGATATCTCTTTGAATGGCTAAAATACCTGTTGATTTTTTTTTTTTTTTTTAGATAAAGGCACTTTTTTTTAATGTCTTTTTTTGGATTGACTTCTTTATGGCTTCAGGTTTTGTTTTGTCTATAGCAGTGTTCTCTGTTGCTCAAGCAGTTCCGGAGGAGTCTCATTTTGATGCTGATCATGATGAACTGGGCTTTAATGTGTGAAATAGCGACTCCCTAGAGTTGGTAATCACTTATGCAAATGCCACTGTCAGTCAGTAACTTCAGGTTTGTGGACCTGAGCTCACCAATGATTGTTCGTGTTCACTGTTATGCTTGAAGTTAGTTTGACTGCCTATAAGGATTACTCAGTTTGGGAATGTTTGCCCAAGTGATTATTGCTTCCTTTTCAGGTAAAAGCTCAGAAGTATTTGAATGGAATTTCTGTGTATGCTTACTGAAGAGTAATGCATTACCTTGCTGAATAATACTAAACAATGTAAAAAAGACTGTTAATTGCATAAATTACCCTTCATTAGTGAAAACCAGCTGCCTTCAACTTTGTTTTGCAGGATATAAAAGGCTCTCAGACGGTGTAGTTCTGGAAAACACAGGATTCCATTTGTCTTTTTTTTCTGTTTGTTTGTTTTGTTCAGATAAATATTTAAGTCATTTTAATAAAAGCTGCCAAATAACAGGACTCTTTAAAGGTGGTTTTATAAATTCAGAGACAAAACCAAACAGGAAAAATGTAAGGTGAAGTGAATAAAAGGCTTTAGTTATTTAAAGCTGGGTTTAGAAGGTCAGTAATTGTATAAATGCAAAACTAATTTAAAAAAATGCAACAAAACAAAATCCAAAAGCAAACTCTCTGACTCTGCAGCTGTCCATTTCCAGAAGTATCTTGGCTGTCAGGTGCCTACATAGTTGACTACAAAATCCTGTAGGTGCTTTCATTCCCATTTCTCTGCATGTCCAGAACTGCTGTTCTCAGCAGAGGAGAGGAGTTGCCTTAGTTTCATTGTGAACCAGACTTTAAGCAAGTGTTAAGTTCTTCCTAAAGCCCGATTTGGTCACAGAGCAATCTGCATCTGGCACTGTGACATGAATGGATTTGTTTATATTCATGTAGAATTTCAGCTGCTTTTTTTTTTTTTTTTTTTTTTGGGTAAATGGAGGAGAAAATAGTTGTCTTAACGTTCAGGAACTTGACTGCTTACTGTGGAAGTTTCATACCAGGTCTTGCTTTTAGTCCTACTACTCCTATTTTCTTGGTTATGGTTATTTTTGTTTTGGTAGGTATAACGTCACTCTTCATACACAACAGTAACAAGTCAGGTTCTGAATTTATTTATGTGAGTTCATACCCCACACCTTCTGTTTCATATTAAATTAATAATTGCTTTTTAAAAAAATCAGGAAGCAGCAGTAGCTGAAAAATTAGGGACTACAATGAGTTTAGAGAGCTTTGTGTCAAAAGGCATGAAAAATGGCAGTTCTTTGCTGCATGTGGTTTTTTAGAACAATTGTGTTTATCACTATCAGTATTCCCTAATACTGTTGTAAGTGGGAAATTTTAATGAACTGCTTTCAAAAAATCTTGGTATTCTTGAGACATCAGTTCTGATTTCAGATAATAGGTGAGTCACAGAGAAATATCAGATTTCTTTGTACTGAATGTCTTTGGAACCTGACCAAAGGCAACTGATACCTACCTAGAATAGGTATGAAGAAACTGAATTGAATGATACTTTTGCCAGAAGAAGATCTTGCTTTATGATATGTTAATGTGAATGTCACTTGCAATACCAAAGCAGTAAGAGTTCTGACTGCCTGCCCCTTGTTGGGTTTGATTTCCAGTGTTTAATGACAAAATTTTCAATTGCTTCTTCAGCTGACCATAGCAACTAAATGACAAGTAAACTAGCTATCTAGCTATCAGCACTGGAAGGCTGTTATTCTCTGTAAAACCAGTTAGAATTGGGACACATTTAGTAACAAAGCAGATTAAACAAGCAGGAATTACCCTATTTGTTCATCCCTGCACATATTCTCTAAATGCTGTAAGAGACAAAAAGCTTTATGAAACTGAGAATCTGTGGTATTCAAAACTGAGAGTGATAATCTGGTATTACTGAAGTCTCAGGTAAGTTTCTGTTGATTTCTTTTATTCGGAGTTTCGGTTTATATTGTATTGATACTTCTCCCATAAACAAGGTAAATTTTGTAAACTTAATTGCTAGATAAAGATATTGGCGCAGACGCTATGGAATGCAAATTAGAATGCTCTGCAATGTTTGTTTCTTAGGAGCTTCTTTTTTTAAAGTTTTGTTTTCAAATTATGGTGCCAAGCTTAAAGAAAAAAAAAAGTCCTGAGCATGCAGAATTTATTTTGGATGAGTCTAGTTGTTGGAGGTTGCCAATTGAATTTGGAACATGGCTTTTATTTCCAATCAGAGACTGATTTCAGTGGCATTAATCTTTCTTCAAAAAATCGGCACTGAAATTCTTTCTGATTTCCATGATATGTGGATTTCATCTGAGTAGGATATCATGTATTAGTGATGAGGAGCATTTGGAACAATTGTTAGTATGTAAGTGATTTGCTTGGATTTTAATTTAGAACTTTTGACATAATTAAAATAAAATTAGCTTAAGGTTGCATCTCATAAAGTGGTACATTTTTTTTTTTTTTCATCCAAGAATTGCATTAGATACAACTTTCAAAACACAAACAGCACTGGCTCAATGGGAAAGATACTCTCTGCCACTGATACATACTTTGACGGGGTATAGGAAATCTGACTCTGAAATCTTTAACAACTGGCTTTAATTATCCTGCAGTACCATCACCAAGCTGTTACAGAGAAGCATACAGATTTGTCTTTTTGTGCAGTGAGCCCAGATGGATTCAGAATGCTTTTCCATGATTAATGTTCTTTTTTACATGGAAATGTTTCTCATCAGAACTGCATTTCTGTCTGAAGCATTTCTTTGTTCTGGTGCCAACTTAATTACATATTTAAAAATGCTTCTGTCTTGCTTAATTTGTTCCTTCCTAAAAAATATGAAGTTGAATGTAATCCTGGAAGAGACAGGAAAGTGGTAGGATGAAGAATATCAAATGTAAGATTGTGTGTGATGAGTCAAGTTACCAGCTTGAAAAGCTGGAAAACTACCTGAAAATAAAAAGAAATGGAGATGGTGCTTAGAAAAACAATAACATCTGTTTGATTATCTATAAAGATGATTAAGGTTATGTATTACCCTTATGAGTTCTTTCATACTTGATTTGGTTTCTTTTATCAGAAAAATATTCATTTTTCAATTATAGAGGTAGACTACAGTTGACAGTTTGAAACTAAACAAATATTCAAAAAAAATTCTGAAGATATTTGAATGAATAGAGTTGAAACTAATGTTTCAATTAATGAACTTTTTGGTGGCTTATATTCTATGCCAGTACTTCACAAAAAAGACAATTTTGATAGATACCTCTTTCAGGACATGATTTAGAAGCAGATAATAGGCTGATCAGGCATTTTTTTTTGGCTCAAGAAGATTGTATGACACTAATACCTTTCATTGGCTGGGAATTCTGTTTTTATAGAATTATGTAACAGACATTTATAGAATTAATAATGTCTGTAGAAAAGACATTAGAATTTTAGAGAAGGAATTTGAGAAAGGGAATTTTGGAGAAAAAGGAGTGCAACAAATCTAGCCATTTCAAATACTGGATATTTCTGTTTTGCACTAGAATCGTTACAGCTTTGGCTGTTGCTAAGTACTTATGTATTCCCTTGTGTAGCAGTTTTATTTTCTACTTTAAGATCTTTATTCTCAAACTGAATTTCCCTATGTACACATGCTGTATAATTGAAATGTAAAATGTTTTGAAGAATCTGAAATGCTGAGAATAAAATGTTTTCTGTGATATAATGCTTCCTATGTTTATTTCTGACATCTTGAGAAAACTATTAAAAAGTGGGGAAAAATTTCAGCTTTGCTCATATGTTGTGAGTTCTGATCCATTAGTGTTCATGCCTGAGATAAATGAGACTCTAAGAACTACTTCTGTGTAAGCATCAACTTAGTGCTTTATATTGATAGATATCAAACAGATAATTAGGAACAATTATGAAAGAAATACAGAATGAAAAAGAAGATATCAGCATGCTGCTGTATGCATCTGCAGTGCACATCCCTGGATGTCAGAAGGAGTCCAGAAAAAAAATGGAATATTCGAAAGTGTAGAATGGCTTCTATGCAAAGACTAACTTACACAGATTTTGGAAAAAAGGAGTGAAAGGGAATGTATTTGAAGTGTGCAAAGCCATTCTCATCAGAGAGAGGAGAGAGAATAGATAAAAAATATTTTTTTTTTTTTTTACCATCTCGTCTAATTAGTATTGTGTCAGTTGTGGATATTGATGTTGGAGAAATGTTGAAACAAGTACTTTTTACTTCGGGTTTCTTGTAAATGCTCATTGTCCAGGTTTTATCCAGCACACTAACATAGGAATTCTTTAGGTGATATGGCAGAAATCAATATTCAAGAGAAGTTTATGGAGAATAAAGTCATTGTGTTTATCCCAGTTTCCTTTGATAGAACAATATGTCTTACCAGAGAAGCAACCAGGCTTAAAATGTTACTATAATATAAGAAAAAATCAGTCAGGATGCATAGTATTCCTGAAGTTTGAAAGTGTTGCTCTTACGTGCTGGCAGTAGCTGAGCTGTCTGCAAAATGAAACATGTATGCCAGAATATATTTGAAAGGCAGAGATCTGCATACAGCTTTACTTCAAAAATGCATGTGGAAATTAGTAACTCTTTTTGACTTCAGCTCCTCTCGCTGTCACCTTTTAAATCCAGCTGGTACTGCAGCAACATCATTTTCAGAGATGCTGTTTGCAGTTTGAGCTGTTCTTTGAAGGATGAGATTGTATAAAAATCCCAACCGGTAATCCATGCATACAAGCCCCAAAATAAAGTCTGGGTAGTATAGCATTTAGTGACTTCTCAGTTCCATGAGTTGCAGCATATTCTTAAAAGAAATAAAAAATAAAGAAAAAGAAAGAAAAAGAATTATGGTGCCATCAACTTCCTTCCACCTTTCTATGAACAATGTAATTTGTATTAAAATCGCTGGAAGAGGAAAGCCATATGGAAGCAATGCCTCATATTAGAAGGCGCTTCAGTTATACTTTGAGCTGCCTTGCCAACTCTATATTTATATGGTAGATATAAAGATCATATCCTTTTTTCATGTATTAATAAATAAGTTTAAGTCCTTTGTTTTTTTTTTTTGTTCTGTGTAGATGTCAGTCATGCAGATTTCTTGTGACTGGGCATAATATTTAATGTAAAATCCATCTCTTTGTATTTAGAAGCCTAGCTTTAGACACTTATTATCAATAATTTGTCTTTAGGTGTCCCACATTAAACTTCAGCCCAGTTTGGAGAGATTCTAGTCATTATCAGATAATGCTGTTTATATATCTGTTACAGGAAAATTTTCTGGCATTGTGGTACTGCCATCTATTGCTTGATTGTATGTATTCAAACATTTGTCCTGTGTCAAAAGAAGTCTATTTTCAGGCAACTACTAGTTTGGTTTTAATGTCAGAGCTCATGGATTTGTTTGATGTTTAGAAAAGGTTGTTTACAGGTACTCGCTGTTTCTTATGTATTGTGGTTGTGAAATTTTCTGTTGAATGTTAAATTGCAAAGGTTGTGTCTCTTAGACATGCTACCTGAAATTCTTTTCCTTGTGTGTGTTTATTAAGATTGCTTGAGCTGCTTCTAAAAATAAGAATGGAGTATGTTTTCATTAAATGGTTGCTCATGTTCCTTTAGGTTCAGTTGACTACAGTTTTGGATGTTTTTTTTAGTTTTTTTTTTTTTTTTTTTATCCTCTGCCATTATTTGGATTCCTTGGGTTCTTCTATAGGATGTTTGGTTTGCAAGACAATGCCCTAGCATTTTTTAATTGCAGCATAACTTTTCTGTTTTTCCAATACTTGTCTTTCTTAATAATCTAAATTGCATGTAATATTGAACCTTGAATGTGTTCAGGACTGAGGGAAACTTCGGGATCCTATCCAAAGCTATTGAAGGATTTGAGAATGTGTAACCAAAATCTTTAATAACAGTTGTGCATCTAACTCTAACCCGCAGAGCGAGGATTATTTCTTGTTTACTATGATATCTAGTAAACAAAATCTACAGTCACTTCTGTTCAGTTCTTCCTTTCCCTTCTGGTCTAATTCTGATCCCTGTATGTTTAATAGGAGCAAGTTTTGAACCCCTCATTCAGTCTCCCCTATTTTCAGTGTTTTTATTTTTTGCAGTATGTAAGCATCAAGAAAGTTCTCTTAAATGTGAAGGAGGAGCATACTTTTATTGAAAAAAGTCCAGCCTGTTGTTTAGCTGTTCCATTTAAAAATGTGCATAATAACATTATGCATTTTCAAAATTTGAAATTGTCACATTATTCTAAACATTTAAATGTTTTCCTAATAGAAATAAAAAGAACACTTATCCAGATTTGAAGCAATGTAAAGTCATATGTTTGACTTCTGCCAATTCTTTTTGTCAGGAATCTCTGGTTTATGCAAACAGAAGCCTAGAAGCAGTTCCAGGTGAAAAGGTTCTGCGAGACAACAAGGAACGACGTGATCAACAAAATCGTCTGAAAGAAATAGATCTTCAGCTGAAATCCCTAGAGAGAAATCGTGTAAGTTTTCTATTTTTGTTGTATTTTTTTCTTCCTCAGTTTGAAAACTTCAGAGTCTATAATTGCATGTGTCTTAAAATACAGTTGAATTCTGCAACCTTCCCTGGGGAGAAATCCCCAAGGAGGAAACGTCTCAATTTTTGCCAATCTGGGAAACACATTTTTCAGTTGTAATGCATGTTTCTGATTAACATAGTGTTTTTCAGAGTGAAGAAAATGATTCTCCTCTGCTCTCCACAGAGGGGGATATCATAAACAATTATAAATAAATACATCCTAAAAGGTGTTTTTTTTTTTAATGGCTCCTATCATTCAGAGTTCTTTGAAGGTACTGGTCTGGTGGAAATGTTGTATACACTGTTATTGTGTGATTTAGTTTTGCTAAATTGATTTCGTGTCTTTTTGTAACTTAAATTTAATATATTAATTTCATAGATGCAAGGGCCTTTCAAATAGGAGCATGAAAGTGAAATGGTAGTAAAAATCATTACCATTTTAGAATATCACCTCTTATCCTTATTACCACTTCAGTAAAAGTGGGTAGGGAAAAGGCAATTTCAAATCCAGTAGCATCCTACTGTTAACCTGGTAGGGCGAAATTATGTTAATTTCTAAGTCATAGAGCCAGGACTGACAAAACAAAACTGATGTACCTCTCTCAAGTGATATATTCTATTATTTTCTCTTTCAGTGAGTATAATTTATTATGTTGCTCTCATGTTGTGATAAAGAAATGTAACTAAAAACTTGTGAGAGGGAACCTCAAGGACTTCAGAAAACTTTTTACTAATTTTTACATATACATTGTAAACATGCAGCTTGGTCTGTGCTGAAAGAGCTACAAAACAGCCTATACAGAAGAGAATTAGAGAAAAAAAATATGTAAAACATTAAAAAAACAGATGAATTCAGAAGGAGTGTCCTAAGATGATACAGTTGTCATGTGATTGGCCTGAAAGCTGATATTGGTATTTATTTTTGTGTTCGAACTCTCACAGATCCTCTTAAGAGCACAGGAAAGAAATCATAGAATCATAGAATAGTTGGGGTTGGCAATGACCTTAAGATCATCTCGTTCCAACCCCTGTGCAATGGGCAGGGATGCCTCACACTAAACTTTGCCACCCAAGGCTCTGTCCAACCTGGCCTTGAACACTGCCAGGGATGGAGATTTGTCACTTCTTTGGGCAACCTGTCCCAGTGCCTCACCACTCTCATAGTAAAGAACTTCCTTATATCTAACCTGAACTTCCCGTGTTTAAGTTTAAACCCACTACTTTTTCTCCTATCACTATAATCCCTAATGAAGAGCTTCTCTCTAGCACCCTTGTAGGCTCCCTTCAGATACTGGAAGGGTGTTATGAGCTCTCCATGTGGCCTTTTCTTCTCCAGGCTAAACAGCCCCAGCTTTCTCAGCCTATCTTCATATGGGAGGTGCCTCAGCCCCTGATCATCCTCGTGGCACTCCTCTGGACTTGTTCCAGCAGTTTCATGTCCTTTTTATGTTGAGAATGACAGAACTACACACAATACTCCAAGTGAGGTCTCATGAGAGCAGAGTAGGGGGGCAGGATCACTTCCCTCTACCTGCTGGTCACACTCCTTTTGATGCAGCCCAGGATACGGTTGGCTTTCTGGGCAGCAAGAGCACACTACTGCCAGTTCATGTTCATTTTCTCATTGACCAACACCCTCAAGTTCTTCTGTGCAGGGCTGCTCTGAATCACTTGCCTGAGCCAAAATATGTATATATTTTTTTTTTTTAAGTCAATAATTAAACTGCTGGAGACCCAGAAGAACATTGCTGCATTACTGAGCTGGCAGCAGTGGTTAAAACCTGGACATAAATGCATATTTTTAATATTTTAACATCTTCATTTAGTATTTTTCTACTTTGAGATGAGAAAGTTTTTGTTTCTCCATAAAATGTGCTGTGTGGAGAAGGCAAACTCACACAGTAGTGTGCCGGAGACTGAAGTGAGATGACAACTGGCATGGGTAACCTGATGAAACTGGCTTTTTTCTAGGAAAACCCAAGTATTTTTGTACGTTAGCAAGAAGCATCAGTATGGAAAATTGACATAAAATAGGTGTTTAGGAATAGCAAACATGGATTTACCAAGGATAAGTCATGCTTGAAAAACCTAATGGTCACCTTTGATGAAATAACTGGGTTTGCTCTGAAAGCTGGAGGACAGGGCTGCCGCTTGCTGAGTGTTAGGCTGGAAGAGGGTGCTGACTGAAGAGGAACTGTATGAAATTTGTCAGGCACAAGTGCAGAGTTGTGCATTACAGAGGAATAACTCCCTCTAACAGGACAAGTTGGAGCCTGGCTGGCCAGAGAGCAGCCCTGCTGAAAGGGACCTGGCATCATTATGTATCTGAAACTACATGAGCAGCATAGCCTACAGTGATAAAGGTTAATAGTGTACTTGGCTGTGTCAACAGAAGCATAGCCAGTAGATGAAGGGAAGTAATTAATCTCCTTTACCTATGTCATGGTTTAAGCCTCTCAAGCAGTTCTCTCACTCACCCTGTTTCTTCCTCCAGTCCCTGGGGAATGGGGAGGAGAATCAAAAGAATGCAACTCCCACGGGATAAGAACAGTTTAGTAACTAAGGTATAACACAAACCACTGCTGCTACCACCAATAATAAATAATGACAAGGGAAATACAAGGAAAGAGAATACAACTGCTCACCACCCGACCCGTAAGAGAGCCCCCTTTTCCAGGTCTCTGCCCTCCATTTTTACATACTGGGCATAATGTGCTGTGATATGGAATACCTCTTTGTCTAGTTTGGGTCAGGTGTCCTGTCTCTGCTTCCTCCTGGTTTCCGCTCCTCCCTGGCAGGGCACGAGACTCAATAAGGCCTTGGTCAGACCAAAACATTACCAAGCAGTAACTGAAAACACTGGGTTTATCAGCGCTGTTCCCAGCACTGCACCAGCTACCAAGAAGGAGAAAAATGACTGCTACTGCTGAACCCAGGACAACCTTGTACTCATTAGACTGTGTTTAGATTATTGCATCCAATTTTGGGCTCCCCAATAAAGGTATTAACACACCTGAGCAAGTTCACCAGAGGGCCACTGCAATGATTTGGCACTAAAGCATTTGAGCTGTGCGGCTGAGATGCCTTGATTCATTTAGCCTAGAGGAAGGATGGCTTACACAGGCCTAACTCTAGCTTTCGAATAGCAAAGATAGCATTACACAGAAGACAGAGCTGTAGTATCTATAGTGAGTTACATGGTGGGAGAACAAGATAGAGTATTAATAAGTTAAAAGGGAGAATTTCCAACTGGATTTGAAGAAAAAGAAAATGCCTCTGAGGGTATTTAAGAATGGGAAGCAGATTGCATAGAGAGACTGTGAAATCTCTGTTCCTTTAAATTTTGCTGACCTGGCTGGACAAAGCTGTAAGGCATAAGCAGACCCTGCTTTGAGCAAGAGGTTGGTCTAGAGGCCTCCTGACACTCCCCCTCCCCAGTCTGATTTTTTTTTCTCTCTTCTACAAGGAAGAGGATCAAGAATTTGTATGCATTTCTGGGGTGATAATATTTCTTTATTATCACTACATTGAAGGAAAATTAGTAATTTTTTCATGTCTGTGCATTGTAGAAATTTGTTTCTTGTACGTAGGTGATTTTAGTGTTTTTCATGTAGTTTTAAAAGCATAAATATGAGTTTGCTATGCCAGATCAAAAATCCATGTAGTCTACCTTTGGCTTGTGGAGGTCTTTATTTAGCAATAGGTTTGCCTTCTGCAGTAATCAGTGTCAGGACAAATAGTGTTCCTGTTATCTTTTGTTGCCTGAAAAAAGGCATCTCCAGTGTAAATCAAAAGCTTTGTGGTGCAGATAGCATAACCACAGTAGCATAATCTCAATTATAGATAGCACTGCTGCTGCTGCTGCTGCAAAAAACTTCAACCACTGCCTACTTATGCAACATTTATGCTGGCAGTGCTGGAACTGCACAGCCATTATGGAGTATTTATGTAGTATGGGGAAAAAGATTTCAGACAAGGAGACAGTGTTTGCTTTAGAAGGCTGTTCATGTGTGTGTGTGACTACAATAAGGCATATTTGACTTATATCTGTTTGCAGTATCAAAACAATATTAGAACTTCATTTTAATACACTGCTCCATTATATAAAACAGTTAAAAGATAGGAGGCAAATAAATACAGGAATTCTGTGAGACTTCAGCATATTGAATGGATTAATGGGTAAACAGATAAAATAAGCCTGCATAATGTAATCTTTTCCTAGTCATTGACCTTTATATCACTTTTTGTCACTACTGACCTTGTCCATGAGCAAACACAATCTGAGGAAGTGCGTCTGGGAACTGTATGATGGTCTGCAGCAGGCCTGGGAAATGCAGTGGGGCTGCTGACTCATTCAAATATTTTGTATATAAATGAGTCAGTTCCAAGTCTTGGTCATGTTATAGCAGTATTGTTTGGTATTACATTCCTCTTGCAACCTAACACACATTTTTTCCTTGGCCAGATTGTGTATATTTAGAACTCTAAATTGATACACTGTAATGTTAATTTATAGTATGTTGTCTGTACCAATATATAACTCATGGCCGGTCTAATATTCCTGTGTGCTATGCAATGCCTGGTAAGGCTTCTTCCGGGTGACATACTGTGTCTTAGCAGCTGCTGCTCTGTAGCATGTCTCTGAGACCACAGCATATAGAGGTGAGATATGTGTGCATTAGGTTTTCTGTGAGATACTTTGGTTGCCAGTGTAAATTAAAAAAGTGTACAACTCTGAATGAAAGTGTTTCTTTCTAACAGTAGAGTAAAATATACAGAAAATATGTACTTCTTTTGTATGAACAAAGAACAGTCTTTGGAAAATACTGCTTTTTTTTGTTTGTTTTTTTTTTTTTTTTTTTTTTTTTTTGTCTTTGATACCCTCTATTCTTATTTCTGGAAAATACAGTTATTACTAGAGAAGTTCGAACAAACCAGTGTGGTATCTCCTTCCTTATGTATGTATGCAACCTACATAACTGAATAAAGTTTTTCTTATTTGGTGTGGGGATGTCTAAAAATCAGGAGATTTATGCACTGTGGATTGGGTGCCTTGTTTCTGTAACAAAGTAATATTTTGACCATCAATTCTGTAACAGTGTTAGCAGCAAAACTGCTTTCTGTCAGGAAACTGTGATAAAAACTTGAACTGAATGCTTGGGTTTAAGGGGGAGAATGTATATGCCATGTTTCCAGAATAATGCAATGATTTCTGTAAATACTGTCTGTTATTCAATAGGTGGCACTGTTCACTGGATGTCAGAGGAGGAAAGCCCTGTCATGCTTCTAGGGGCTATTACTTGTGAAAATGTCATTTCTGTGGTATAAAATACAAGTTGTGAGAGATTGCCTCTTGCTTTTGGCAAGATTGCAGTTGCGCAGCTTTTCATGTTCAGTTATTTTGCTAGCTTAGTTACTTCAGTTGTCTATTTAAAATTAATGTTTGTAAAATTCACATTGCATCTAAATTTATCTTTTTCTTAAACCACTGTAATTCCCTGTATAAAATTGGAAATAAATTCTCTGCTTTCAGTAGAGGAGGATTTGTCAGCAGTTAGGAATGTTATTTCTGAATGCATGGTTATAGTGGGCTTTGTAATTTTAAAATGAAATATTTTACAAGTTTAGTGTCTCATAGTTATTTTTAAAATGTACATTTAAAAAAAAAAATCCCTTGGTAAAATCTTTTCTTTTTGTTGTTTCATTTTGTTGATTTTGTTTGCTAGATTGGAATTATGGATAGTTTAAGCAGAATTTCACTCTCTGTGTTAGGGAGTAACTTGCAGTAGGAATAAAGGTAACTTTATTAATAATTATTTTTTGAATGATAGAATTTTGTATTTCTTCTGCTAGTACAAAATGAATTTTTTTTGAATGCATTTATATAATGTTAGCTTTACTCTGACCACTTTAAGCAGGAGGGATACATTCATGGTATTTCTGGAGCAGGCTATTTAGTAGGTGCTGGCTTCTGAAATTGTAAAATTTATGGATTCTTTCACTACACTTTACCTTATATACGCTGTAAGACTTCATGGTTTCAGCTAAGTCTGGCACTAAGCACACAAAAGTAGGCTGGAAGATATGACTCTAACATACTTTAAAATTGATATAAATCCCAGAAAGGTGCTAAGTGTTATGCTTCAAGTAACAGATCTAAGGGCTTTAGAGTCTGAGTTGTACCCCCTCCTTTTTTTTTTGTTGGCATGGGGGGAGGGCAGAGTGGGGGCTTAGGGGGGTAAAAATTGTCCCCAGTGAATTAATATACCAAAGAATGTATTGTATGCATTGTTGAAACACATTGTGAAATTTCAATCCAACTGAAATGTGTCTGTACCATGGTTTCTGGGCCCTTGCTGAATTTCTTTTAGGTTTTAGCTTGACCTTAGTTCACTTGTTCTTCATTTGGAGCCATGGCTGACTCTCTGCACATTCTTTCATCTTTCAGTTTCCTGGAAACCATTGAGCTTATCTTTGTTTTGTGCATTGCATTGTTAACTGCTGCTTCAAAAAAAAAGTTGAGCTGCCAAATGCATGTTGCTGAGCATTAATGAAAAGAATTTTATATAGAAAGAATAGTAAATGTAGTTATTTTTCAGTTGTGGCTTCTGCTGGTTGACCATTTGTGCTAATGCAGTTGCATGCTTGATGATGTGTTGCATTGCTTCATGACAGACAGCAGGTTCAAAAGCACATCAAAGTAAGCTGTTAAGTAAGGTAATGTCACCTTTGCTAGATACGTTTATTTCAAATGTCTTGCACTGGAAAGTGATTTTTTCCTGCCTAGTCACAGGTGCCTGTTTTGGGGTTTTGGTTAAATATATAAATATATATATAAAATATACTTAAAATACACATTGAATATATACACATTTAATTGTGCATGTATATATGTGTACATAGTGTTATTTCTTAGCACAACTGAAATACTGATACCTACTTTAAAAAAAAGTCTGCTGACTTGCAATAAGTACTTTTAAAACACAAGCTAATTCTAGTTTGCCTCGTCTTAAATTTATCTTCAGAAGTCCATACATCTCTATAAATTATTTTTTCAAAAGTTTATGCAATCTTGTTGCCAAATGAAGTATGTGATTGTCAGTTATTGAGATCTTTTTAAGTATCAATTAATATGGACATACACATATTCTGTTATAAGAATAGCTGAACTTTGCAGGAAGGTGACCAACTGCTGTGGATGATGCAGAACTAAAATAGTAAATATACTGATGCTATCAAGAACTTTGACTACCTGCAGGAGCGAAAGGTGTGTTTTTTTTTTTTTTTGTTGACATGGACCATGGGATTGAGTGGGCCCTCAGCAAGTTTGCTGATGACACCAAGCTCTGTGGTTCGGTTGATATGTTGGAGGGAAAGAATGCCATCCAGAAGGACCCTGATGCACTTGCGAGGTGGGCTGATGCCAACCTGATGAAGTTTAACCATGCCAAGTGCAAGGTCCTACAGCTGGGTCAGAGCAATCCCA
>JASSUY010045886.1:0-15744 GCA_032466535.1 Forpus xanthops
CTGGTGGTGTTCAAGGCCGGGTTGGACATAGCCTTGGGTGACATGGTTTAGTGTGAGGTGTCCCTGCCCCTGGCAGGAGGATTGGAACTAGATGATCTTAAGGTCCTTTCCAACACTAACTATTCTATGATTCAATGAAAAAGAGGTGCATATCTCATATCTTGGTGATCCGGAGCAAGAGATGAAGAATCAGAGGGTGTCTGCTTTTTGTACTACTTTTCAGATTTCTCTAATTTGATTGTGAGGTTGGACTGATATTAAACTGGTCTCGAGGTTGAACTGTTTTTTTACACCTTCTCCCACTTGCCTCAAGTCCATTTCTAGAATCATAGAATGGTTAGGGATGGAAGTGACCTGAAAGTTCATCTAGTTCCAAATCCCCTGCCATGGGCAGGAACAACTTCCACAAGACCAGGCTGCTCAAAGCTGCATCCAGCCTGGTCTTGAACTTCCAGGGATGGGCCAAAATATCCTCCCACTCTTGCAGAAAAAAAAAAAAAAATCACCGTTTTAATGTTTTTCACTGCAATGACAAATTCCTGTGTTGGTTTCCAACATCATCTTGACAGGAAATACCATTTCCCTTGACCTCCTCAAGTCCTTGCTCAGCTTTGTTTAATAATGCGTGTCTGATCACCTCTGTTGCTGTGAAAACTTTAAAAGAAGAAAGATAACATGCTTGTCAAATATTTTAGCCTACCAAAATTCTATGGTTCTCATGGTAACTGGGAAAAAAAAATATAAAAGGAAAAAAGCAGACTGTGATTTTCTTAAAAGATAGTATTTCATGGCTATTAGAAATGAGATAATGAGCAAATACTTTAGTTTCTCTGTTGCTCTGTAAGGCAGAATACAAAAAATGGCACTTATTTTTTGCAAATAGAAAAATTAATGTCTTCTATTTATAAGAAATGACATCAAGTGGTCTTTCTCACTTCAGTCCTTCTAGCTTGGATACCAGTAATGAGTGGCATCCCTCAGGGATCTGTGTTGGGATCGGTCTTGTTCAACATCTTTGTCGGTAACGTAGATAGTGGGATTGAGTGTGTCTTAAGCAAGTTCGCTGATGACACCAAGCTGTGTGTTTTGGTTGATATGCTGGAGGGAAGTAATGTCATCCAGAGAGACCTTGACATGCTTGTGAGGTAGGCTGATGCCAACCTCATGAAGTTTAACCATGACAAGTGCAAAGTCATAAACCTGGGTTGGAGCAATCCCAGGCACAGCTACAGGTTGGGCAAAGAAGAGATTCAGAGCAGTCCTGCAGAGAAGAACCTGGGGGTGTTGGTCGATGAGAAAATGGACATGAACCGGCAGTGTGCTCTTGCAGCCCGGAAAGCCAACCGTATCCTGCGCTGCATAAAAAGGAGCGCAACCAGCAGGTCAAAGGAGGTGATCCTGCCCCTCTACTCTGCTCTTGTGAGTTCTCACTTGGAGTATTGTGTGCAGTTCTGGTGTCCTGAACATATGAAGGACATGGAACTGTTGGAAGAAGTTCAGAGGAGGGCCATAAGGATGATCAGGGGACTGGAGCACCTCCTGTATGAAGACAGGATGAGAAAGCTGGGGCTGATCAGCCTGGAGAAGAGAAGGCTGCGTGGAGACCTCATAGCAGCATTCCAGTATCGGAAGGGGGCCTATAGGGATGCTGGGGAGGGACGCTTCATGAGGGACTGTACTGATAGGACAAGGGGGAATGGGTTCAAACTTAAACAGGGGAAGTTTATATTGGATCTGAGGAAGAAATTCTTTCTTGTAAGGGTGGTGAGGCACTGGAATGGGTTGCCCAAGGAAGTTGTGAATGCTCCATCGCTGGCAGTATTCAAGGCTGGGTTGGACAGAGCTTTGGGTGGCATGGTTTAGTGGGAGGTGTCCTTGCCCTTGGAAGAGGGGTTAGAACTAGATGATCTTAAGGTCCTTTCCAGCCCTAACTATTCTATAGTTCTATGATTTCTGAGAAAATAGCAAAAATGGATTCAACCTGTGTGTTTTAACAGCAGTAAATCCCTTCATGAACATTCCACATTTTGAGAGCTGTTTAATTATGGAGTTTTGCAGCCTTCTGTAGTGTCTCATCATCATATGGGTGAGATTGTCCACCCTCCTAAAATAAAATTTTATGACTTTGAGGAAGCAAAGTCATTTCCTAGGGACAAATGACATTGTGATAAAGTTCTGCATAACGGTTTAGAGCACTTTAACCATCATAAAAGTCCATTGATTTTACTAACAATTCTGATCTCAGAACTGAGCAAATTACCCCAGATAACCTAATTCACCTAGTTATTAGAAATAAGTCAATGTGAAAGTGAGTGGCAGGATCATACTCTAAAATAAAGGGATTGCTTCCTTTTTTTTTCAATCTGAGGAAAGATTCTTCTTTTAAAGTAATCTAATTGGAGCCATATAGAATAATGCCATATTATTCTATATTGCCCATGTCTTCCTGTCTTAAAAATATATTCAAAATGGACAGCTGGGAAATCAATGCTAAACTGCTAAATAATGACACTGGTTTGTCACCACTGAACAAAGTCTTCAAGATTCACATTCAAAGTATTTGGAATATGCTTTCAAGTTGTGATAGAATCTGTAGGGAGATTGTCCTAAATATATGGAAACTTGGGCTGTAACGATCTGTATGGCCTTTAGTTGCTATACGAAACATCTACCAGTGTAGCACAAAACTGTGTGTGAGGCTAGAATTTTGAATGAGATACATGTCTACTTTGCTAAATATTGGAATTGTGTTCATGCTAATTTTGCTCCACCAAATTGTAGATATTTAATTAGTTACAATTTGCATATTGCTTCCTGTTGAACCCATGAGGATTCAGTACTGATGTGACAAAGGTATATACTGCTATGACTAAATATGGGAAGTGAATCAGTCTCTTGTAAAACAGTGTTTCTGCCATTCTTGTGATACATTTGTGTAAAACTTGGGTGAAGGATTCGACTCTTCCAAAACTGGGATATATATATATTTTGAATAGAAGACATCTTCATCCTCATGCTTTTTTTTTTTTTTTTCCCCACCTGAGGGAGGAATACTGTGGAAAATACAAGTGAGATTTGATCACATAACTAAATACCTTAACGTGATATACATGTGAAATGGGCATAATTAACTGTCAGGGTAATTTAGATTTTGCATTGTAATACTTGTTTTGGAATGGAACTTGTGATTTTAATACAATTGGGTTTAGATGCAGCTTTGTGGCATACAGTATATAAATATCTAACATAACTTTTCTCAGTAGTTGTCCAATATCCTTAATAACTTTTTAATAGAAACTATAAGACATGGATGTAATAAGAAATATGTGGCAACACAAGAGTCTCATTATAAAACAGCCT
Source organism: Forpus xanthops (assembly GCA_032466535.1). Lineage (NCBI taxonomy): Eukaryota > Metazoa > Chordata > Aves > Psittaciformes > Psittacidae > Forpus > Forpus xanthops. The sequence goes on from JASSUY010045886.1 coordinate 3,361, forward strand.
TCTGCAGAACACACCTTGAATCTAATGATCCCTAGCTGATCCATTTTAAATGAAACAGTAGGATAAACAAAAGTATGTCTGTAAGTAAGGATTTTGATTTTGAAAAGGGCAAACTTTGAGAAATTATGAGAACCAATTAGAGACAATGACTGGATTGAGAGTTTAAAGACTAATATAGAAAAGCCATGCACAGTAATTCAAAAGAAGCAAACTCTATCTGGAATTTGCAGGCTAAGCCAAGAAGAAAATGCTGCAAACAACATTCCAGGACTCAAGAGTAAAACTACCTTCAAAACTGCAGTGGATATAAAAAAAGAAATTGGTAAAACGAAAGATTTCTTTCACTTGGGGGTAGAAAGAGGGGAAGAACAATAAGGTAAAATCTTGCAAAAGATACTGAAATATGTTAAGCAATATACTTAAAATTATTGAAAGAAAAGACAAAATCTCATGATAGAAAGGTGGAGGTAGCAATGAAATGCAAGATTTTGTTAGTATAGCTCTACAGCCTCCACGTTGTGCTTCAATTTTCAATACAGATGGTGATTCAGAACACCAACCCAGAGACCAGCCATGTGGCCCATGCAGAGTTACATGCTTCAGGGCCTTCTCTTGCCACATAGTCTGACATGTATAAAGCATAAGAGAGCAAAGAATTCCTGTGCAGAAAACTTACATCGAAAAATGAAGTAATGTTATTATCTGCAAATCTTTTTAAAATTTCTGTTTCATGGGAAAAATCTGCAGAAATTAAGCAAAAAATGTGAATTTAATCTACTTTATTTGGTGCTATCTTCAAATTTATTGATATATTTCTTTGAACCTATACTGATTTTACCTTTTTACATTTACCATAGTATTCATCAACCAGAAGTGGATTTAAGTATAGATATTTTAGAATTCCATCCTTTCTTAGTTCAGAAAAAAGCTTACAAATTAAATTGGTTGGGCTTTAGCCCAGATAACTGAAAATGGGTCAGCTCAAGAAAGACAACTGTTCTATACATTTATTCTTAAATTATCACTTTAGTGGAGAATAATATTCTGCTGCAAATTTGTTCTACCATACAGAAGACAGCAAGTTTCCTCATCCATGGAGGACTGGAGCACCTCCCCTATGAGGATAAGATGAGAGAGTTGGGGCTGTTCAGCCTGGAGAAAAGAAGGCTGTGTGGAGACCTCATAGCAGCATTCCAGTATCTGAAGGGGGCCTATAGGGATGCTGGGGAGGGTCTCTTCATGAGGGACTGTACTGACAGGACACGGGGTAACGGGTTCAAACTTAAACAGGGGAAGCTTAGATTGGATCTGAGGAAGAAATTCTTTCCTGTAAGGGTGATGAGGCACTGGAATAGGTTGCGCAGGGAAGTTGTGAATGCTCCATCGCTGGCTGTGTTCAAGGCCCGGTTGGATATAGCCTTGGGTGTCATGGTTTAGTGGGAGGTATCCTGCCCATGGAAGGGGTGTTGTAAATAGATGATCTTAAGGTCCCTTCCAACCCCAACTATTCTATGATGCTATGACTTCTGCATGATGTTTACCAAAAGTATGCAGTTTTGCTTAGCCCTCTGAGAATACATAAAAGATTCACATATGGTGTATTAGTAAAACTAGGAGCTGTAATCATTGTGTAATGTATTTAAAGACTACATCACAGAGGTGCCATCTGCACTGCATATAGGGCTTGTACTAGTCTGTGCTAGAGTCCAGATTTGTCCCCAGAACTACTAACATGATGAATCTTAATTCAATTTTTCTTGGTGCTCTTTCTTTAGTTTTGTTGAAAAGATTAATTAGTATTTGCAAATAGCTGCTTTTCTCACTAACATTATTGGTTAAGTTTTTTTAATATGAACAAAATATTGCTGGTAATGGATGTGTTGTTTCAACATATATCAACATGAAAAAGTACCCTGTGCACTGTAGCCACTTCTTGTCACTGCCAGTGTTATCCCTGATCTGGAGTTTCCTGTGCTGGATAGTTTAAAATAGGCTATGTTAATTCTAAATAGAATTTCTAAGAACATTTATAAGTAACATTTTTTAGGTTATTCAGGAACATTCAGTAATCTAATTTGTACTTCTTCATATCTCACAAGATCTTTTCACCTTGCTCAAAGTATATAATAAACATTAGACCATCAAAATTACCAGGGGATTTACACTTGATGCTCTTTAAAGTCCCTGTATATTGAGAAGTAGGGTATATTAGCTCATGTTAGATTTATTCACAGTATAAGAATAATGACTTTAATATAAGAGCTGGTTATATGCAAACATGCTTTTGGAGATAATATCATGGGAACTGGAGAAGCTAGGGCTTTACTGTGTTTCACAAAGTACTTCTGTGTGTTGTTAGAGATTCTTCATTGCATGCTTTTTCTACAGTGTGGAAAAGTTATTTTCTCTACTGTTTAATTTCTTTCCTCCATTCTCTTCCCAGCCTTTTATTTCAAGCACTAAATATACATTTCAGACATTAGGTTTTAAAGATCAAATCCCCGTATGAACCAAGAAGGAAATGTTTCATTCCTACACTAAGGGGTTGTTATTCAGCTCAAATGAGACCAGGATTTTATCTGAAATATTTATGGCAAAACTGAAGACATCAAGGCCTGTTGAATTTAGTGAAAACTTACAATCTAAAATACTTTCTTAGGGCTTATTCTTCTTTGAATGATACCACTTGCCACATAGCTGAAGATAAATGATTTTACCCGTACAGATTTGCTTGGCTATTGTTCTTGAAAAAGATATTTAAAGCACCAGGCTTTAAATCAGTTCTAATATTCCATACTTCTGTTTCCCATTTGCTAGGCATTCTGAAGAAAACAGTTTGATCCATCCTTAGATCAAACTAATGAAAACTGAGATACTTATATATTATGTAAGTATGAATACACACATAGTACTTGAATACAAGTATATGTATATGTGTATTTTAGCTCTGGAAAATAATTTATGCATTTTCAAATGTGAAAAAAAAAAATGTTTTAACCATATGGATGCTTGCAAGTTCATGCTCTTTCTGAAGATTTGTATTTTTGTAGATTTGCCATCCTTGTACCATTTTCTATTATGTAATTCTTTAACGCTTTGCAGCATCCTAATTAGAAGAGCAGAGCAATTGCACGCAGGGCAGTTTTTGTTTGCTTGTTTGTTTGTTTTGAATTTATTTAACAGTCTAGCTAAGAGAATTAATGTTTATCTGGTGGGATAAAGTCAAGAGTCACAAGAGTGACTAGCTTGTGACAATGACTGTCTTAGAAACACTGCTTTGTAAAAAAATAAGTTCTTACTATTTAAAAAAAAAAAAAGATTAAAAAAAATCCACTGGAACAGTCAGATACATCACAAACTTTGATTCGGGCCTCTCTTGTGTTGAATTTTTTGGTGTAGCCTTGGCAACTCTCATAACTGTCCTGTGCTTCATTTTCACATCTTCAAAAAGAAGCCAACAGCTCTTCCTATTCCACAGAAACTGTGTGGGGAAAAGTATGTGAAAGACTAGGAAGTGATAATATACTATATCTATGAAATACTATATATATGATATGTAATATACTATATATATGATAATATAATGATAATTGTGAAAATCTATCCAAGGAAGTGTGATATTTATTTACTTATCTGTGTAATATAGATGTCCAGGTTTCAACAGCTCACTTCTTGTTTTCTTCGTAGTCAGTGGAAATAAATTAGTACTTCCAGCGCACAAATTATCTCATCCAAAAGGAGACATTGCAAATAAGTCAGGTGAACCCTGTGCTAAATGCCTATTCCTCTCCACTGACTCCAGAGGAAGTCTCACATGTAGATGTGCAAATGCCTATAACTGCAGATATTTGTTCAGATTGCTCAAAGAATGCTGAGTTCATTATAACATCCATATGGATAAAGTGTGTGTGGCAGATAGACAAAGATATATCATCTCTTCAGTGTCAGTTAAGTGCTCAGTGCTAAAGAAGAAAGCTCTACAAAATTCATAACCTGTAGAGCATATAGAGGACAGACATTATAATGCTGTGGGAAGCAGTGCTGTTTTCCATGCACAGCTTCTTCAAATTTCAAATGTTATCTGTAGTATTGAGAAAATCTAATATTTAAAATATGTGATTTTTTTATCAGAAAAAAGGTTGTGGATGACGTTTTCAGCCAGGAGCTCCATCTTTTTATGCATACCTACTTACTTCCAGAAAAATACTGACATCTCTGCAAATGCCTTTTTTGAAGAATACTTTCTTCTTTAAATACCCTTATTAAGTATGAAGGTACTCATAGACTAAACCACTGCCTACCACAGAATGAGAGACAGTCTGAAAGAAACCTCAGGAGGTCATCTACTCTAGGCTTTTGCCTACAGGCAAAATCAACTGTACCTGTCACTTCAGACAGATGTTTACCTAACCTGTCCTTAGAGATTTCCAATGACTGAAACTCCAAAAGCTCTTCAGGCAATCTGTCCTAGTGTGTCATGATCCATGTCATTAGAAAATTTTACTTAATTTCTATCAATCTTCCTGGCTGTAATTCAAGCCCATTAATTCCTTTTTCATTCTCTCTAGGCACAGAGAACTGATTATGTCTTTCTTCATTCCAGAAGCATTTTACATACTTGCAGATTATAACAATGCCACCCTCTTTTTATTGCTCCTCCCAAAGCATGCCTAGTAATACACCTTTTCAGTCCCTCCTTCCTGAGGTCTTTTTTTTTCCTTTTTTTCATTTTTTTTTTTTTATGTCCATTTATTGTCATTGTTCTTTTTGGTTAGAGCAAATGATAATTCTACCTGGGGAAAAAATAGATCTTTTCCAATTTCCTGAAGCTTCAAAGTTGGCCTTGGTAAGACCAAAATAAGCTTGATTTATGTAGGGCATAAAAATGAGAAACTGAAAATTTTTCACAAGCATTAAAGAGGAAGGAGTGCATGGTCACAGTATTAAAGTGATGTCCATTACCTGGCATGCAAACTAGATGACAAACGTGGAAGTTTGAGAATTCCAGTCTGTCAAGATCTATCTGGATGGCATTCTTTCCCTCAAACACACCAACTGCACCACTCAGCTTGGTGTCATTTACTGCTTGATGAAAACAGATTTGTTATAGACTTGACTGAACCTTCTATAGCCTGGGTTTTGTTTCCGTTAGACTGCAGGTGCAGTCTGAGAGATTCTGCATACTGAAGTGGAAGTTTAGGCTTGAAATGAGTGCATATGATTTGGTGTTGGTTTTAAGGCTTTTGTTTCATTTGCTGCAATATTATGTAACTTTTGCCTGACTATCACAGGAGAAGAGCATCAAAGAGCATGATATTAAAGTGTGCCAAAGGTTAAATTATATAACAAATTAATAGTGAAATTCTTAATTAAAGTTTTATGGCAGGATTGTTGGTTTTACTACAGATGAAAAAGCTCTGCTTTTTTGGAATCATTCCAAGCCATCAGAATGTTATCTTGAAGAATTCATTCTGCAACAAATTATGCCTTCATCCTACACTACTTCAGAGGGCTGTTGTGCTTTCACAGTCTCCACTGAGACTCCACTAACTTCACTCTATTTCAAGTCCATAAAGAAATTTTGACCAGATCCTATAAATTCAAGTGTTGTACAGATATAATGGTTGTGCAATGGCTACTATGCCAATGCTCTCAGTACAGTGCAAATTAGGAATATGAGTTCAGCCAACAGTTATGTTTTTATGCATTTAGAGTCCCAGGCTGGGAGTTACTAACCTTGTGCACTGTTCCCAGCTATGCTTCATATTTATTGTGCATCCATAATGAGATCTGATGTTCTCTCTGTGCTTTAGATTGCTGTTTGCGCAAGGACAATAATATTTCTTTATCCAAGAAAGTCCTTCTGAGAAATATATGAAAAAAACTATTAATCTCTTGATTACTTACCTTATTTATTACCTGGAATATCAAAGATAGCACTGCTAATGCAGCCCTTGATTACATTAAGACTCTATGATTCTGAAATGGGTTTCTGCAATATTTAGGAATGCCCATGGATTTTGCTTTCAGGAGGACTCATTACCTTTTAATGGAAGTAATATTATATATAATAGCTATCATAGCCACATCATGAAATTCAAACCAATGTAAAGCACTGGAATTAAAGTCTTGCTTTTGTACTCCACGTTTCCTGGTCTAATTATTCATACCCATCAGTGTTTTCTGCATGTCAAGTGAAATATCCTGTCAAACGGAAAAAGTTTTGATGTGGCATAGTCCTTTATTCTTTTATTATAGCCAACATCTAGCTTTCTAGCTTTATATACTTCAACATAAAATAATGACATAAGAATTGCCTAACATAGTTATGCTCTTGATCTGTAAATCTTGTTGCAGGTACCATGATAATTGATTTCTTCATGTTACTTTCAGAGCAGTCCACCACATCCTATTTCCTTCTATTTTGTGCCATATTTTATATTCCTTTCCAGCCAGGTTAATATATTTACTCATAATAATCTTCTAAGCCTAAACATTCTGCTTATATTCAGAACTTATATTTTTCCTTTCCTCAAACATACATTGTGTAAGGAAGCTGCATAATATTGTTAAATTCTCACACTTTTGAATCTGCCTTTGAATACAAGTATAATGTTTTTCACTTCCTTCCTGTAGTGTTATTTTCTCTTCTGCTTTTCCTGTTGTATACATAATTTCCCATTGTTATTGAAACACCCATTAGAAGTCAGAATTTGCAATGGCTTTTAAGATTCTGCAAAGTTTCCATATACTGCAAATATAGAGTGACAATAATGCTTCTGCCGCAATGCTTTGGAGTAAAGCCAAACTTTTGAATGGTGATCAATGGCATTCTATTTTACAGTTCAGACAACTATGTTTCCTACAGTAGCACACTGGAGCCCAAAATTAGCTTACAAACATGCATTAATACTACCCACTATGTTTTTTTTCTTCGTTACTTTTGATATTTAAGAGCTGTGATGTACACTCGATGGCTTCATGAAATGAAATGGTTTGCTTTGCTGGGCACCTTTCATCTTTTGTTCTGATAAGAAAGTACATGCAGATTCCCTGAGTTACTAAATCAAATTCATCCGGAGTGTACAGAGAAGGAGGAATTTCTAATGCATGCGCTATGCAACAAATCCTGCTCTCTCGCAGTTAGTGAGTTTCAGGAAGATGCCAGAACAGGAACCTGAGTGCCCAGAGGCAAACTTTCACACACTCTGTACATACAATGTGTAACTACAACCCTCAGTCTTTCCTTTTGAAGTCATGGATGTGTCTGGCCTTGGATGCTCATGGACCCTGCAGGAAGGCTTGGAAAGTATCTTATATAGTAAATCTACCTGGATATCTGGGACGGCTGTTGCTGGCACAGTGTTCTCTGGTAAGACAGAAAAGACACATAAAAGATTGCTGAGGTAATGTCCCCTGAAAATATTGTTTTCATTTTGACAGCCTGACACTTAAATGCTTCCAGCTGTGACATTTGGTCTTCAGCATGAAATTCAGGTACAGACAGAAGACCACAAGAAACAGAGGATAAGAGATGCTTTTTTTTAAGGATTTTCATAATAGTTAAGAAGTTAGATAAAGCATGATTGTCATGCTTTTCATAGGATAAATGGAGCAAATTCTATAATGCCATAGGCAGTGAAGACTATCAGAAATTAAGTGCCATTCCTATATCGCTTTAGACAATTTTTATGGTTCAAGCAAAGATAGAAGGGATACGGTAAGAGCTGGAAGTCTTGCATTTAGTGGATAAAAGAGATTCTGGACTGGGAAACTAGATTCCTAATAATGGTGTGAAGCCATGGTATCTGAGGAAAAGTTTTGTCATTCTACTCTAGTTAGTTGCTCTGAGTGATAAAAACATAATGTACTTCTATGTGCTGATCAGGTATTATCTAAAGGTCAGGATGAATTATTGAAATAAAATGCTGAATCTATTTGGTATCAGATCATTTGTATAAAGGGTCTGTGACTATATCTCCTACAGTTACTATTAAAATGTGGCCACAAATCTGAATGAAGTAATGTTCAAAGTTAAATCTGTAACTATTAAAAAAAAAAAAAAAAAAAAAAAGAGAAGACACAGCAACAATGGAGGAAAGAATAATCCATTATATGTTCTTTGGTATGAAAGTCATATATTCTTTGCTGTAAAGTGGCTAATGGGTTGCTGCATTGTCTTCTGCATTTCATTAAGGTAATTTTATAGCAGTCTCTGAAATCCACCTAGAGCTGGTTCCGACAGGGAGTTCTGACCTTTTGATGAATATTGTTTTGCCTGTAAATCAAGTTGATGGCTAACTTTATCCCTTGTGGACAAATGTCCATAATGTGAAGCCTAGCAGCGCTCAGGAAATCTGGGCCAAATCCTCAACTGGTGCAAATAATCATAGGATCAGCCAGTCACTGTGCCACAGCTGAAATCTATCCTCAATAAAGTCAAGGATGAAATTAATATTGGAGCCATTAGAACTAGGGTTTTCCACTTCAGATTCAGCTAATAGGAAGTCTAGCTTATAATATTATTATAAAATATATTTTTAATTGTAGTATGACAGTTAGAGCATACTAGGTGCTTTGATTTGGAAATCTCCTCTAGCTCCACTGTATTATATTGAGGTTCTTGTTCAGGGGACTTTGCATTCTTCCATGCAGTGTATGCTGTCCAGAGCATGGACTCAGACCTTATATAAAAGTTTCTAGCTGTTTACAGTGGGGAGGTATGAAATTTTAGTGCTGTGCTGCTAACACACAAAACACATCTTCTGGTGACTGTACATTTCATCTCTCTGGTTCCTTGGCTGTGATGCATGGAGTTAAGAAAACAAAAAACAATATCTGTGTTGCACTTCTGGCTGCATTAGCAAAGTGCTGATGTCCTGGCAGGGGAATGAGAAGTGGGGCAAACCCTCTTTTCTCTCATTATCACTGATAATATCCATCCTGTGTTTTAGGTCATGAGAACATGTAGTGAAAGTAAATGTAGACTCATCTCCAATATTTATTTCTAAATTACACCTTATCTCTTTATCTACTGTTGATCTACTTCTCCAAACTATATTATGAGTTTGTATGTAAATACTTTAACATAAGAACCTTGAAAGTGGCATGGTGTTGAAGTGCTTGACATTCAGTGCTTTCTTCTGTATTCCTGTTTATCTGTTTTTGTTTTCCATAACAAACACTTGCTTTCACTTCAAATGTCATTCTGCCAGACATCTTGAGTTATGACCTTTATCAGTTAAATAAACTGAGCAACCAGGAATACATGCCCCATAACAGCAACATTCAGATGTATGTACTTACAAAGCATGACACAGCTGTAGGCCACTCAGAATGAAGTTTATGACTTCTATATATTAAAACAGTTCATAACAGATCATATTTGGCCTGCATTAAAATAGCAGTTTTCAATGCTATGATATCCCCTGCTTAAAGAACTACACTATTGGAAGTAATTGCTAATGAGGTGGTCCTTTTCAGATCTTTTCAGGAAGTTTCATTCTGCAAATGCACCTCATACCTCATTAGGGATTTGCACTACCTTTAGGTAATAAAGAAGCAAGCATTTCTAACACAACCATCTATCTAAGGGGATATGAATAGTAAAATACATTTTGCTGTAAGTATATCATAGGATTTCAAAATAAATAGGTTCTTCAATATAGGTTCTTCAAAAACATCTCAACTGAAGAATGAATTTTCTTTTACACGTCTGTAATTTCTGAAACATGAAAGGCTTACCAAAATTATATTCTTCGCAACGCATATATGCAGCTGCTGCATTACTGTACTTGTAAGTAAGTAAGATATAAAATTCTGGATAGTTTTGCAGGAATAGCTTAAAGAAGTAATGCATAGACTAAAGTTTCTCATAAATATATTGGAAAAGATGTAAATTACATTTGGTGGCATATAATCCAAGAGCAAAAAAAATTTGTATTAAATCTTATAAATGCTTATCATGCTAACATATTAAATAGAACAGATTGTGTAAAAATAAACAGTAAGAAGAAATTGCTAAGTAATTTAATGCGTAGAGTCTTTAATACCTCATTCTCAGGATGTATGCTAAAATGGGTAGCTTAAGTTTGTGAAGCCGTAAATTTCTGTCACAACTAAAGTGACCTAGCAGTTAGGAGAACAAGGCCCAGAAAGTATCAAAATATCCTAGAATCATAGAATAGTTAGGGTTGGAAAGGACCTTAAGATCATCTAGTTCCAATTCCCCTGCTAAAGGCAGGGACACCTCACACTAAACCATGTCACCAAAGGCTCTGCCCAACCCGGTCTTGAAAATTGCCAGTGATGGAGCATTCACAGCTTCCTTGGGCAATCCATTCCAGTGCCTCACCACCCTTACACTAAAGAATTTCTTCCTCAGATCCAATCTAAACTTCCCCTGTTTAAGTTTGAACCCATTCCCCCTTGTCCTATCACTACAGTCCCCAGTGAAGAGTCCCTCCCCAGGAGCCTGATAGCCCCCTTCAGATATTGGAAGGCTGATATGAGGTCTCCACACAGCCTTCTCTTCTCTAGGATGAACAGCCCCAACTCTATCATCCTATCTTCATAGGGGAGGTGCTCTAGTCCCTTGATCAGCCTCGTGGCCCTCCTCTGGACTTGTTCCAACAGTTCCATGTCCTTTTTATGTTGAGGACACCAGAACTGCAAACAGTACTCCAAGTGAGGTCTCACAAGAGCAGAGTAGAGGGGTACAATCACCTCCCTTAACTTGCTGGTCATGCTCCTTTTGATGCAGCCTAGGATACGGTTGGCTTTCTGGGCTGCAAGAGCACACTGCTGGCTCATGTTAATTTTCTCATTGACCAACACCCCCAAGTCCTTCTTTGCAGGGCTGCTCTGAATCTCTTCTCTGCCCAACCTGTAGCCGTGTCTGGGATCGCTCTGACCCACATGTAGGACCTTGCACTTGGCATGGTTAAAATTCATGAAGTTGGCATCAGCCTACCTCACAAGCATGTCAAGTTGCCTCTGGATGGCATTTGTTCCCTCCAGTTTATCAACCGAACCATACAGCTTGGTGTCATCAGCAAACTTGTTGAAGGCACACTCAATTTCACTGTTCATGTCACTGACAAAGATGTTGAACAAGACAGGTCCCAATACCCATCCCTGAGAGACACCACTTGTTACTGGTCTCCAGATGGACATTGAGCCTTGGACCACAACTCTTTGCATGCGGCCATCCAGCCAGTTCTTTATCCACCAAGTGGTCCACCTATCAAATTGATGAGTTAGAGACAAAGATGTCATGTGAGACAGTGTCAAATGTTTTGCACAAGTCCAAGTAGATGACATCAACTGCTCTAACCCTGTCCATCAGTTCTGTAGCCCCATCATAGAAGGCCACCAAATTGGTCAGGAAGGATTTCCCCCTAGTGAAGCCATGCTGGCTGTCACCAATCACCTTGTTGTTTTTCATGTGCCTCAGCATGCCTTCCAGGACAATCCGCTCCAAGATTTTGCCAGGCACAGAGGTGAGGCTGACTGCTCTGTAGTTCCCCATTTCATCCATTTTTCCATTTTGAAAATGGGGGTTATATTTCCTTTTTTTCAGTCATCAGGAACTTCACCTGGCTGACATGATTTTTCAAATGTGATGGACAGTGGCTTAGCAACTTCATCTGCCAGCTCCTTCAGGACCCGCAGATGAATTTCATCAGGTCCCATGGACTTGTATACGTTCAGGTTCCTAGGATGATCTCGAGCCAGATCCTCTCCTACAGTGGGCCCAAGGTCTTCATTCTCACTGTCCCTGCATCTGTCTTCCAAGACTTGAGTGGTATGGTCATAACATTTTCCAGTGAAGACTGAGGCAAAGAAGTCTTTAAGAGCCTCAGCCTTCTTCAAATCCAGGGTAGCCATTTCTCCCGATAGCTTCCGGAGGGGGCCCATGTTGTCCCTAGTCTGTCTTTTATTCAAAATGTACCTATAGAATCCCTTCCTGTTATCCTTAACATCCCTAATCAAGTTTAATTCTAACTGAGCCTTAGCTTTCCTAACCTGGTCCCTAGCTTACTTGTACAACATCTTTGTATTCTTCCCAGGCCACCTGTCCTTGCTTCTACCTTTTATAAGCCTCTTTTTTCCACAGGGTCCGTGCCTTAGTCTCCACACAGTGGGACTGACTACAGCAGGCAGCTTCTCTGCAACGCCCCTGATCCATGCCCCTGGTAGGTGCACCTTCCTAGAGCCTAGGTCAGGCCAACAGATGGGTGCCTCTCTTCCTTTCAGAGTAGAGTCCCCTAATACTACGACACACCGCTTTTTCCTGGCGGCACCAGTAGTGATCTTCTTTACCAGTGCATCAGCTGGTTGTTCATGGTGGGAGTGCAGTTCCTCATCAGCCCCCTGCAGGAC
>JASSUY010045888.1:0-18040 GCA_032466535.1 Forpus xanthops
CAGCTTAGAAAAAAGGTAAAGGGTCAAACAAAAAAAAAAAAAAAAAACAACAAAAAACTCCAGAAGTTTTCCACTATGGTTTATTTGCAGGAAGGATTTGGTTGATGTGAAACATAGTTTGTTATCCTAATGTACCTCAAATCAAACTGAAGTAGCTGTCCTGATAGCTTGTTTTTTCATTCCTGGAAAAAGAGGATAGGGACAGTGAAAACTAAAATGGATGCAAAGTTAGTTTTTCTGAAACACACAGTAAAGCAAAATCTACTTTGGAGTATATTTTGAGGGGGCTCTGGAGCTTGTGACTTTTACTTACTGAGGATCAGTTCTTGTCATTGGTCATATCCCTCTGCTATTTTTATTTAATACTTTTGTTATTACTAATAATTTTTTATATATTTTAATCAGAAATGTTTTGGACAAACTGTTACAAAAATGCTATGATCACAAAGGTGAAAAATATGTGCACAATATAAATGTGTTCCAAACTCTTGTTCATAGTTTTTCAAACTGGGAACTTAAACTTCTGTTTCTTAGAGCAAGGTCTATTTCACAGATCACTGTTGCCTTCTCCAGAACATCATACATCTGGCTGAGAGGCTGGAAAAATCTTACATGGCTGTGTAACATTCCTATAACTTAATAGCTCCAAAGTTTTATCCCAATCTAGTCACTGGAGAATGTTCTTTGTTTTTGTAGTCACTGTTTCACATAGTAACAGCTTGTTGTATTTTGGTCTGTTTGCCAGAGGGTAGGTTTATTTTTAAATCCCTGAACTCTGAATTTTCTTTATTTTTCCAAGATTGGAAGCAGCTGAAACGCCTGGAGTTACAGGTTGAAGGGCTTGCTTCACAATATGAGATGGGAAGCCTTATCCCATCCCCCTTTTGTGTTTTTCTTTTTTTAAGTTTTCTAACAATGTCTTTTAACTGATATTTGTCTAAAAATAGAAAACTGCCTAACTAAAAATAGCTTGGCTCTCAGTCTTGCCAAGGAAAATGGAGAGGAATAGGCGTGGAATAGAAGGCTGAGTAATCCAGCTCTATTCATTCACAGATCCCTTTGAGAATGCAGGCGATGATAAAGTGCCCTCAAAAAACCACAGGCCTGACTTGCTCTCTTCAGACTTCCAGGTGCCAATAAACATTTTAGCCCAAGGATATATTTTTTTTACTCATAGATCGTAAACACTTTCTGAAAGACAAGGCTTTGTTTCACAGAAGCTAACTTACTGTCAGAAATAGCTGACTTTCCGAAGGTCCTTGTTTTCTGTTTTGTTTGTTTTCCACATTTTTTATTTCCAGATGAGCAATGACTGCAATTTTCTGTCAAGAATTACCATGAAATGTCACATATCTAGTGTGAATGAATGAATGAAAAAAATAGATGCTTTCAATTTATTTCATATTTTAAATTATGCCCTCAAGAGTACACATGCCAGTAAGAAAGAAAAATTTATTACTCTGATTCTAGGCAGTAAAAGTGAATAACTTGGTTTGGTTGTATTTCACTAAGAAACTTCAGCTGCAGAGCACTTCTGCATATACGTAACTGAAGTCTTTTATTTGTAATTCTTCATTTATCTAAAACTCTAATTTCAACAAGAGATGGGAATGGCAAGGGGCTGGTTCTAATTAACTTTAAAATAAACTTGTTGAGAGCCCTGCAAAGCAGGAACTTTAAATTTGAGAAGCTGTCATACAAGAGAAAGTCTTGTTTTGTGCTACAGAGGTTTTTGTATCACATCACCATTGTGGTATTGAAGTAAGAGGTATCCGTAATACTAAACAGGAGAAAAGACACCAGGAAGGGCTGAGCATGTTATTTAAACCAGGAATGTTTGTTGTTGTTCTGGATGGATTTTTTTTTTTGTTTTAGTTGAGTTTATTTTTGTATATTTCTAAGTCTGAGTAACCTGGTCAAACACAGCAACAGGGTGTGGAAATGTCAGCACAGTTCACAGGGTTATTTGAGCCTGAGTATTGTTTTGTTCAGTTCCTGTAATGCTGCTTGTGATAAGACTCTGGAGACAAAGGACGATAATTGATGGAAAGGGACTTAAATCACTCCAAAAAGAATCAAGGTCCTTGTATTTGGATACATCGACTCTTCTGGTCTCCTTCCTCCTTGTAAAGCATTTTGTCTTCTTGCATGTTGGCCCCCTACTGCTCTTTGTAGTGGAGGCAGACCACAAGTGATTCCTTTATGCAGTACACAGGGTGTAATTGTGTCTATGTGGTGTATTAGTAATTACCAAGCCTGAATTCCCGTATTGTATCTTCACTGCAAGCTTGGAAAAATAGGACACACTAGCCTGCATTACCATTTTCAACCTAGATAGTGAGCTACTTATAGCTACATTCCAGGCACAAAGGCTTTTGTGAGCAAACCCAGTTTTCATTTTCATTATTGAGACATCCCTGCTCCATAATGTAAATACAGAGTGTGGTTATTTACCTGGATTCTTACACAGTAGTAATAATCACAACTCTAGAAATGCCACATCTTCTCTTACAACTATCTTTACCACAAAGTATTGACCTTGCCCTTTTTTCTCCCAAGACATTTTTATTAGGTTCCCATAAGCTGTTAACTCTTCTTTGTCAAACCAGTGTTGAAGATGATGCAGCACCGAATTTCTAGCAAAATCAGCAAATGATGCATGGTTCTTCATGCGCTTACACATTAGCAAAGTCAGGGTTTTTTTAGTGCGTGTTTCCAGATATAGGCCCCTAGCCACTGCTTATAGTTGTATTAGGTAAAAAGAGCTGTACACTGTCAAAAGTCAAAAAACTGATATGTAAAGTAAGTAAGTCCTCTCTTGAGGTTGACTTGAGCCTGATTTAAAGCCTAGAATGGTCAATAGGAGCCTTCTGACTAACTTCAGAAATATTTGGTTATTGTTCCTAGCAAAGACACCAATTTCTATAGATTCTATAACTTTTGTAGTAAGCAGTACTAGAATAGGTCTTGTTCTTACAAAGATTCATAGGAATCCTGTTTCAGACAATGAAACTATTCACAAAAAGAAAGTTAAATGCTCCTGCAAATATCTGCAGAATCATGGCTTTATTTTTGAAGCTGTTCCAGTGTTGGTAATGGTGACAGAACGGGGACCAAAACCGTTCATACTATGAGCAGCATTTGTTATCTATACTGAGAAGTAAAAGCCTCCACTTCCCTTCCACACCACAGGGAGTTGGCAGTAAGTGAACCCCTTTCCCTGAGTAACAAGACCACTGTGCAGGAGGAGCTACACCATCAGAGAGGATGGGAGTGCAAAAAGTCAGCCTGTTCTTGGCTTTTTGCCTACTTCACCTGCTAGGGAGCTGGCATTTAAAAGTTTTGCTTAGAGCACCTCACCCTTCCGTTATTCCTGAAGCAAAATATCTCCATACTTCTCCTTCCCTGGGCTGCATGCAGATCACAATTATCTGTTCTTGAGATGCCTTTCCACAGTTTTTATAGTTCTGGCAGAAGTTCTGTTAAACTTCAAAATATGCTGACTTTTCTTCCTTGTTACAGTAAGAAGGTATAAATTAATTATTTATTTATGTACTCTAAAATTTGCATCCATCCTTTATGTATTATGTAGTTCATATTGATTAGAATCCATTTGCCCTGAATTCAGGGAGGCCTCCATGTGTTTGTATATATAAAAGATAATTGAAATAACTGTAAATTACCAAATTTGCAGGGCTATGAAACCCCAAACACATGTGCTCCTACATTTTTAATAATCACAAATATAGCAGTCAGTTGTGAATTAATGTTCATAGTCCTGAACTGCTGAATGCAGTTAAATCTTAAATAGCCATTGTTCTTTGAATTAAAATTGAGACTTTAAAACAGAGTTTCAATCAGGTTTGGTTTTTTTTTTTTTTTTTTTTTTTGAAGTATAGTGGCAGATATTGTTGCTTAATGAAAGCTTAACTGGAGGTGTTACCTGATGTTAGCTCCATTAACTGAGAAATATCCTAGAAGGAAATACATATTTGCATCCTGCCTAAGGGAGAAACTAAGTAAAATAAGAATAATGAATTAAGAAAAAAGGGATAAAATATCTTTCACACATCACTGGGTTTTCTATGGATTTATGATGAAACTGAAAAGCACTTCGAGGATGGAAAATTGAAAATGCTGCAATTGTGTCTTCATATCTCCAATATGTGTCGCCACATGCTTCAAATGAATGTGACTGATAGAAGTGTTACCAGAAAACTGCGGCCAAGAATCAAAAAAGAGGCTGTTGAAATTTAAATGTGTGATTCCTTTTCATGTCATTAAAGCAAGAAATGTATTTTCTCTTCCTCTTCTCTGGCTCTGGCTTTTGAATCTTTTCCATAGATACAGTGCTCTGGAGGCAAGCTTAACCTTCGGTGCATTTTATCATTCTCAAACATCCAACAAGGAAAGTAAAGAAATGTGTCTTCTCTCTTTAAATGTCAAAAAGTCACGAGTCATCATCTCCATGTATCATCTCAGTTTCTCAAGAAAATCTATGCAAAAATTATTGATTTATAAGCAATAAGATATCCTTAAGCTGATACTGAAAGGCAAACAATTTTGAGAACTTTGACTATTACAAGTTTGGCAGAGTTTTGCTTCCTAAAAGAGACTGATTTTCAAAAAATTCTGCATCTAAATAAATGAATCCACTTCCAGACAGCTCAAATTAAACATGCAAAACTGTAGCACTGAAGATTGAAGCTGCATTTAAAATCTTTCCCTTAGATACCAGATTTCAGTCATACTCCATCTGTTGTCAAGGTCTTATGGTCCATACTGTCTCTCATCAAATTCACTGTTCATGGGACAAGTTTCCTATATTCATTGCTAGTTTCTCATCAGCTGAACCATTTTCCCAAGAAATTAAACAACAACGTGAGCTTCTTGGCAGCTTGAAATAAGAGAAATAAATACCAAATTGGAACAACATCCAAATTTGTACTTAATATGATTTATATTAATAAACACATTTTTAATCTATATATTATTTATATATATATTTATTATATTTTGATCAATGTTATTTTTATTAGTTAAGTTATATTTTTTCATTATTTTTAATAGTTTCATGCAAGCAAAGTCTGTGTCAAAGTGTGTATCAAATATTAAGAAACCCTTATGGTGAAAAAGCGAATAGCTTTTGATTGACAAATCTGTTTGCTATGAAGTAGAAGATACTACATTCACCTTTGCTGGACCAAATGAAGATAGTTTTTGTTATTTGAGCAACCTGAGCAATAAAAGAATCAAATGTAAAAGCTCTGAGTAGGAAGCTGCAGACACTAGTCAGCAATGCAAAGCAGAATGACACATGTAAATTAAAGTGCATACGGTGTTTTTCAAGCTCTAAATCAAATATTTCAGGGTAAAAATAGTAAAAAAAAAGATCAGACCTGCTCAAATCCCATTTTCTGAATTTATTTGAAAGTCACAAGTCTTGAATCTCATTTCAGGCCATTGAAACTTAAGCAACTGAAGGGCAAAATCTAAATATCATCACCTGTACATCCCAACACCTTGAAACAGGGAACCCAGGGCCACCTGTGATATTTCACAATGACTCAGATCAGCTTTACTGCTCCCAGAGCCACTTTCATGTTCCTGCAGAGGGTCTATATACTTGATGAGACTGTGATAAGGGGAAAGCTGATGAATTTTAGCTGAAAGACAGCTGACAAGAAAGCCTGTCAGGTACTCCATCCAACTGGAATTCAACACACCATATTTTGTGTCAGAACTCAGGCAGTGTATGGTAGCAACATCTCTCTAGACTATCGATTAAAAGTCTTGATTGGGTCCTAAATGGTCATAGTGTTTGCTGTAGTCTCTTCAGTCATGCCATTGTCAAATCATTTTGACTTGTATTTTGTTCAGTGGTCTGTGCAATGAAAGAATATGTTTAAACATATTGGAATTGACTTTTTAGTGGGTTACTCCTAGTTTCTAGTTCTCGTTTCCAGACAGTTAGTGTTTGATTTTTCTGGGTAACTAATGAGATTGGAAGATGCTAAGCCAAAGAACTACTGTGCTTTTTAAAAGACATTTTAAAGAAGATAGTTACAGACATATGCATTTATCCTGAAGTCTCTTTAGTCTGGCATATCCATTTATCCTGAAGTCTCTTTAGTCTGGCTTTAGCATAGAGTTTATCAATAACATTTGTTTCAAATCATCTTCATAATATCAATGAGATTTCAAATTATTGTTAGCACTGATGTTTTCCTTGTGCAAGAAAAACAGCAAATTTAATTTACTTTCTCAAATGTTCTTTATGATGCCCATTTGGAATTATTTTGATATCTCAGTCCTGGAGGCAGTCCTACTCATAATTGCACGCAAGGGACTTTTTTATGTCTTCTACTGTGAAGTAGATTGGATTCTAATGATATTATAAGGGTTTTTCTATGTCACTGACCTAAGTAAGACCTGTGTTCTTTTGCTACCCATTAAATGAAGGGAAGATCTTCCCAATTCTAAATGGTGCAGCAACAGCTTTGGGCCCTGCAGGCTTGGAGGACTCGTAATACTTATGTTTGCAATGGGTGTTTGCTGAATTTCTATGATCATTACATCTCTTGTTTGAACTTCCAGAATTTTGAACAAGATTTTCCATTGAGCATGTGACTAGGTTTCTGTCTGTTTGGTTTAAATCACAGCTACTGAGGGAATGACATAACGTGAAGAAGCAAAAACAAGCAAGGAACAAATTACAGCAGGTTGGAGGAGTATGCAGAAAGTTTAAACCACAAAATGGCAGCACTAATGCATCAAGAGTGGAAAGGAACTTAAGACAAATACCTTGGATGGGTGGGAGGTGTCTGGAAGCTCTTGTGAATGATGGTAGACAGCATATTGTATGTGGGTGCCTACCGTGGACTGCTTCCCCCAGCAGCACACAAACTGTACCCAGTCTCAAAGTCATATTTGCTCATAGTTGTAGTTCTATGTTCTCATTATTTTTATTCTTCACACCCTCCTGAAATATTATGTTTGAAATGGTTTATGGCTGTTCTGAAAGACAGTTGTTTTCCTAGAAATATAGCAAGAAACTAGAGGGACTTTTAAGGGGGGAAAAAAGCTGTGGAGCTGATCTGTAGTAGAAGAAATAACTGAGATAGCTGAGCGTTGCCCAGCCGGAATTTCAATGCTTATTTCAACATGTGTCCTTAGAAAATACTCTAATTGTATTTCTTTTTATTTTGGGGGGTGGGATTCTTATTTTTGTAATAGTATGGGTACTTGCACAGATGTGAAAAGGAGACAGAGGAATGGCTTTAGGTTCTGATTGTTAGAGATTAGGAAGGGGAGAGGGGAGAAGATAAACTATTTATTTTAAATGAAAATGTTCAAGATGCCTCAGAAAGAAAAGAAAATTAATTTAAGAAAAAAAAATAATTTTGAATGTGGAAATAATGAATGAGAAATGATAGCTAGATTAGTGAAGAAGGTTGTCTGGATAAAACAAACACTGAACACCAACTCTGCAGCAGAATTTTCAGGTTTTGCTTTAAGCCAAAAAAGAATACGATAGTCACTTACCCCTGTGTCACTGAGATCACATTTTGAGCACAATGGTAGAATTGAAGAGGAGATCAGATCATGGCTTGTCTAACAAAACCTCTGTTATCACTGATGTTGTGTCAGAGAGAAAGACCCACTGTCACAAACTAAAGGCGCTCTGGGTGAGTGGCTGTGAAGGGAAACTTGTTTTCCATTTGTACGATGAGAAAATCAGACCTGGAAGTGAAATGTGACAAGGAAAGTACAACAAATAACAAACCGACTTCAATTTTTGTAGATATATTAGTTATTCCTAATACTTACAATTGTTTAAATCTATATTACTAAGATATTTAGGTCCAGGCTTTTAGAAATCATCAGTGAAGTCATATGCTCTAGTTTCAGAGTATTCTAATAGAAACCAAGAAATCCTCACAAAGTAAAGAGTGCCTAATCTTGGAAATTTAAATCTGAGCAAGATATTTTGATTAGTGCATTCAAACCTTTAAGTGATTATAAAGCTCTCAAAAGATTTAATAATATGGGTCTTACTTGACAGCAGCAGGTTCACATAGTTATCTTCATGTTGTTTGTACTTACAGGGCTACCATTACAGATGAATGTGCACTATATTTTAAAATATAATCTGTCAACATAGATTCAGGGAAAAATCAGAAATATGGATGAAATAATTATTAATTTAGGTGATAAATCTAACAATAAAATATAGCAAGAAATCAGCTCCATTCTTCTGAATTCATATTTGAAAGTGCCACTATTTTGCTGAAGGTACTTAAGTTGTCCTTTTAGCCACAGAAAGCAGCAGCTACTAGGTTTGTTTTACTGATTCTTCCCAACTGTGCTTTCACCACCAGACAGTTTCTAAGCCTTTCTTATAGTATTTCTCCAAATCTTGAGTTCAAGTCCTATCGATGCATATCAAACCAAGAATGACATTTCTGGGCAAAAGTGACATCTTATATTACAGAAGGAACTTTAACTTGTCAGGTAGCATAACTGTTTACAAAGACAATAACACAATGGATATGGAAAACAGCTTATGCTAAATGATAAAACTCACGAAAATATGTTGGATTTTCACTGGTTGCTTTGAGCCTTTATAGAGTTGACTCCCAGTAGGTGCAGCCGATGGCTTGGCAGGTTGTGCAAATCAATATGTAGAACACTTGGATGTCAAAAAACAATTAGTTGTGACAATCAGCCAGTCTGCTATCTTGAACACCTTCCAGCTTTGCTCCATTTATGGTCATCAGTAAATAAGGCAGTGTTCTTAAAGCTGTGTTTTCATTTGTTTTTTCTGCCAGCTGGTGCCAGGCAAGTTAATGGAGCTTCCAAACATTGCTCCCCTATGGAAATAATTTGAATCAACACCATAGTTTTTTTTTTTGTCCCCAGCATGAAATATTCTTTCTCTGTTTCACACTCTTATTGCTTCATAAGCAAACAACTTTATAGTAAACAAGTAAAAAGCCCTTGTAAACTTTATTATAATTTACTTAGATTTGCTTGTACTCCTTTTGAAATACAGACTTTCATTAAAGAGGAAAGGACACAGTAAGTCTGGTTCTACACCTGCTGGTTCTCTGGTCATCCTCAGAAGAAAATTAATGGTGTCCAGACAAATACTGTAGCTCCTGAACTTTGAAGCGGAATGTGCTTCAGTCTGGTGCTTACAGGTTGAACTGGGATTTTAGCATAGATGTTTTTCTGATGGAAAATGAATGTTTTTTTTTTTTTTCTGGGTCACTTTTCTTCTTGTTTTACAGATAGGTTTAGAAAGTACAGAAGACTCCTCTCCCCACCCCAACCTCTCCCAGTGCTTTCAGGAAAAATGACATTTTCCATCCATACAGATGAATGTTTTCAAAGAATCTTGACAGTGTAACAAAAAAACCCCAACAACCACAACAACAAGAACAGCAACAACGAAAGCAATAGCCCCTTCCCCCCTTATGGAAAAAGTGCTGAGCTCTGAGAGAGAAATCCAGATGCTCATATCCTGACTTTCACATGTGTTTTCACACTGGACTTCTGGTACATGGCTTAATCTCCCCAGTTCTGTATCTGTTTGAGCTCAGCAAACCTTTCACTATATAGGTACACAACAACTAATATTATTATCGCTGCTGCTCTATTCTGTTATAGTTTAGATAAAACTATCATTATAAGGATTTAATACAAAACCAATTCCATATACAAGTTGCATTTTGGAAAAATGAAAACAAATGGAAGAAGAAAATATCTGTGAATTTTCAGCTTATCTGGACAAAGACTTTTATTAGCCGTTTCCTTGGTAACATTTTTGCAAGAAACCTTTAAAGATAATTTTGCATTTGGGAGTAGAAAATCTTGAAATAGACAAAGGCTACTGTGAAGTCTTAATACAAAGGCGCAATGTATCCCATGAAAGCATTCATGATGCCTTTTTTATGTCTGAATCTCTGAAGAAAAATATTCTGCAAAGAAAGGAGAACACGAGAGTGAAGACTGTCAGATGAAGTAGCACAGAGATAACAACATCAAAGCAACCAGATCCTGTTTTGGTTTTGTTGTGGGATTTTGTTTGGTTCTTTGGAGGTGAGGGGAGAGGTTTGAGACACTGCACGAAACTCAATGGTAGTTCTCCAGCTGGTAGAAGCTGGGACAAGTGAAAGAACTTTTTTGCATGCGTCACAGGAGCATTTGTTATGTAGATGAGATGTGTCATGAGAGACAATAAAGGGTAATTTGTAGAAGAACATGATGCAATTAATGACCATGTATAGAAAGCAACAGCAGACAATAAATATTTCTGTTCCATAACTGGAAACAGGCAAGAATAATGTGCTTGTACAATGTAAAGATGATGAAGTACCTTTCAGTTCACATATCATCTACTGTGGGTAAACAGTGAGGAATTTGTGTGGTCTGAATGACTTATGTATCGCAGTCCAAACTGTTAATGAATATTTTGACAAATCCTGAGCAAACACAGAAGAAGCTTAGAAAAGTGGTAGCAACCTGTAAAACCTAGAAGTATTCAACATAGATATTTGGTTAACAAGATTTCTGCTTTTTCCAAGCCAAAGGAATGGAATTTGATTAATGAATATTAAAGGCTTCAAACTATAAGTAATGCTGGTGTACATTATGGTTGCAAAAAAAAAAAAAAAATATTCTTGAGGAGATTAGAAGTTTGGCATTGAGCCATCGAGCACAACTCTTTGTGTGCGACTATCCAGCCAGTTCTTTATCCACAGAGTGGTCCACCTATCAAATTGATGAATCTCCAACTTAGAGACAATGATATCATGTGAGACAGTGTCAAATGCTTTGCACAAGTCCAGGTACATGACATCAGCTGCTCTACCCCTGTCCATCAGATCCATAGCCCTATCATAGAAGGCCACCAGATTGGTCAGGCAGGATTTCCCCCTAGTGAAGCCATGTTGGCTGTCACCAAGCACCTTGTTGTTTTTCATGTGCCTGAGCATGCCTTATGCCTTAGTTACTAAACTGTACTTATCTCAACCTGTGGGAGTTGCATTCTTTCGATTCTCCTTCCCATCCCTCCAGGAGTGGGGAGAAGAAAGAGGGGGGAGTGAGTGAGCAAACTGCATGGCTGAGAGACTTAAACCATGACAATTATTCCAGTCATTATTAATTATTGCATTACTTAAATTTTTGTGAAGATTTAGAACATTATGACATTCTAATTAAAAGTATAGCATTGTGCATTACCAAGGAGTTGATGAATGGTATAACTGAGAAATATTAAGAAGAAGATATTCATAGATAATTTTCAGTATAGATTCTTCTAGTGGGAAAATTCACCATGGAATATCTACCTGATGCTGCTCAAGACTTTTATGTATGATGTGGAAATGAATATAACATCACCATCAATAAAATCTGTAGTTGGCACTAAGACTAAAGAAACAGTGAAAAACGATAGTCAGATGCAATGACCAAGACTGGGCGGTGAACTGGTTTTGAATAAGTCCTTTTTCAGTTCAGATAAATGTGAAGTTTTACCTGTGCAAATACAAGGAAGGCCTGTCATTCTTACCACAGAAGTAGGACTCCAGAAGATGGTGTTATTTGAAAGGTTTAGAGATCATAGTGGAGCAAGAATCAGCGGATATTCTAGTGGGTTTGTGCATCAAAACCCATGTATGTCAAATCTTACATGTGGCAGCAGTTAAAATAAAAAATGTCTCACATAGTACTGATGAGGTGGATATTATCAGACTATTTACAGTTCTAGAGTCTATAATTTCAAAGGGATATTACAAAATTGGAAGTCTATATTAGTTATTCATGATCTGGGGAATACAAATTGCAGGATTTTAGCAATTTTTGGTCCAGCAGGGAAAGACCCACTGAGAAGTCTGGACACTAAAGTCAGTTAGATGGGAAAGAAAGTGTTTTAATACAGTCACAAATCAGGAAGTAGATGTGAATGCACTTGACAAATTAACAAAATTGTGGTGGATTCTTCTTTCCTGATTTCTTCATGCCAGAGGTCTTCCAAGTGGATGCGTTTTTGTCATAGACAAGCTGTTAACTCCACAAAGGAATAATGTGAGGAGTCACCAGTATCTGAGAGATTAAAAATATAATGCTACCTGCTATGGAAAGACATAGTTATGGGAAGGGGAAGCCTGACACAAATGACAGAAAGCCAACATCTTTGGATCAGATCCTGGTTATGTCAGCTTTAATCTCTGTTTGAGTAGCTTTAGGCTTGTGGCAAGATTTAAGTCTGAGTAACAGGGTAATAATTCTCAGTGGTCTATCATCGGCATTAACAAGTCATTTCCATATCAATATGTATAATACCATAGAGATAATAAAACTTACATTTACAGAAAATGTGTATTAAATGTTCCTTCCTCTCTACTAATACAGTCAGGATGGGAGCAGTTAGTAGCAGAGCTTTATAGCTATACCAGCTGATGATTTTCTCTGTAGAGGTACTGGGTTAAATCCCAGCTATATTAGCCCTCAGAGCAGCTATCACAACAGGAACTCCTATGTTGGGAACCAGACAATTTTCTTTACAGCACTCCTGAGTATATATTTTATGTACTACTGCTAAAAATATCAATTTAATTCCTTCTTTAGTAACCTCTTCCAGAGATCATGCATCAAATTACACATCGGGTATCATAAATAATTATCTTACAAGGAAATGTAGCTTGGTGTAAAAATAAAATGTCAATCCAATTTTTCTTCTGCAGAAATGTCCTTATGCCAAGACAAAATGAATCCTTCACCATATGGCTGTAAATGGAATAGAAAATATGCAATCTAATGGTGCTATGTTAGCAAACTATTCTAATTGATTTATTTTTCTTAGCAATTACACTGCTAGAGTATATCTGTGCTCAAACTGCCACCAGCTTTGCCTAACATCTTGCATTTTAAGCACTGGGCGCTGAATGTGAAGAATTTGTCCTATTGTCACAGTTGATGAATTAGGACTTTGTGTTTCTAATACTGCATGAAAATGATTAAGCCTTAAAAATACTATTTTAATTCTAAAATATATGTAAATATTTATTTGAGATTGGTTATTAAGCCCAAAGATAGAGGTGATAAAGAGCAAAGGCAAAGCACTTCATTTTTATATCTTTTCCTGAATTTCTGAGCATATGCAAAGAAATTTGATATTGCAGATACTCAAATTATTCTTGCTTCAGAGCTGTTTGGATATTTCTTTTTTCTGGCATGCCCCACTACAAGTGATTGAATATTCTGTCAAAAATAAAAACAAATGAAAAGGAGAAAAAAAGTGAGAGAGAGTAATGATGCCACTAAGCAGATGTTTTTGCTTTCAAACTGCTGAGACAAAACTTGTGAGGTAGGCGGCCTCCAGCATTTATACTGCAGCTTGTCTTCATTGTTCCTTAGGAAAGCAGAGAGGAAAATCTGTACATTTCCTTGTGGCCATCCATTTTTTGTAGGATCACTGAGATTGTTATTTAAAATAACAAAAGAAATATATACAAGTTCTGTCACAGCAAGCACTGATTCAGAATATAATAGATGGTGCAATTTTATGCATTTCAATGGGTTAAGCTTACAAGAATTGGGAAGTCAACACTGCTCTGCATCTCGTACTTTCACATTTGTGAAACAGACTCTATGGCATGTCAGTACCTCATCGTCTCATCATGTCCCTTCTGTCTACTGTAAGAGTGTCTTTATGATCATGGTCTTCAAAGCATAGTTACCCACTGAGCTGAAAGGATAATTAGTGAACATAGTAAACACATAGGCAGTGTCTCAGTTTCACCATAAAGCAGATCTGAGAAAAAGTGTTACAAATGTAAATTATGGCAAAAATTATGTCTTTGCAGAGTACAGCCATGATCCAATAATGTCATAGGTTCAGCAGCAGCAGCAAAAAACTATTTTAAATTACAGTTTGTAACATGTACAAGTTATATTTACAGGAGAAATATGACTGTGGCTGCTGAACCCATGACAAATATCTATTCAAGTTAGTAGCAATATCCATGGACTTTGATCAAACACTCAAATCATTGTCAATTTTTTGTTACAGTTGGATTATGCTGCCCTTATTTCCCATTTTGGGTTTTGTTTGTTTGAAGATTAGAACACTCTTGATGGACTCCTTCTGGAAATGTTAAGGCCTATATTCCCATGTACCTTTTATTGATTAAGGTGTATGTGGTGAAAACTGATGAGGAATCACGTATTTATCTAATTCTAATGGTTGGAAAATCTACAGCTCTGCATCAAGAATGGATCTTCTTCCCATAATTTCCCTTTATGATGTTCAGACAGCTGTGTAACATGACAACAGCCTCCCACTTATCAGCCAAGGTGTATAATTCATTATTCAAAGCAACCTGTTTCAGACGTCTGGGAGAAACCATTGTTGCTGTAAACACATACAACCGCAAGAAAAACAGTATTTTGAAGAACACATTGGAGTTAGCTGTGAAAGCGAGTATACTAAGAATCAAATGAGAAGAACAGGAATACTGGTTAGCCAAGTACTGGTAGTGAATTTTCAATATTTCATTTCCTAGAAGCACACAGATTAGGTACTGTAGTCCTACGTCCTGCCCAAAACAGGGCTAATTGCAAAGTAAAATCAGGTTGTTGAGAGTCATATCCACTGAGCTGGATAGCTAGGCTTGGAATCATTGACCAATATCTTTCAGGTCCAGCAGTCTAGTTTGTTTTCTGTACGCTTTGTGGTCCACCCATGTAGCCTGTATTTCCTCAATTTGGTTAACAGGTCCTTAGTGGTTAGTGTAGTTAAATCCCTGATTAATTTGAAGTGAAAAATATCTAATAATCTCCCCTTATTTATGAAGTCAGACATTTCATTGAAGAAGGCACACAGATTGAGCAAACCTGACTGCGGTGGCAGCTCGCTATCACCTTCTTGTCTTTAATGCATCTTTCCTGAATGATTTTTCTTCCAATGCATTAATACTGGGCCCTTGTTGATTCTTTCTATCCTCTAAATTTGTATTCTAGTCCAAGATCTGACAACGTCTTCATGAGAAGAATAAGATATTCCACATTGTTTCTTCAGATGTGTAAATAGTTTTCCTAGTGTTTGCTTTTTACATATAAGTGTTTTGACATATTCATGTAGGACAGAATACAGCTATATATTAGACAGAATGACTTATTGGTCACTGCAAGTCATTAATTTGGAGTTTGTATTTATTAAACCATAGAAAAATACTACATGATTGGAAATCTAGCTCTAAATGTGCTTTAAGTCTATTTAAAACCTCTGTAAAACTTTTATCTCTTGAGCATGAATCATTTAAGTCATCTTTTCTTTTCCATTTTTACCAAGACTTGCCAAGATATCATGAGAAATTCAGATTTTTAATTCACATTTTTCTGACTGGGATATGGAAATTTCGTACCTTGATCCAATGTCACTGTTCAGAAAACCATCTGATTTTCAGTCATTCTGCAGTTAACTTCCAAAAATGTTGTCTTAAGTATATCTGTTTCTCAGCCAGTTAATTTGCCCTGATTCAGTAAGACTCAGGCTGAAATTAACAGTGGCTTTCATATAGCTCACTGAACAGCCAAGACAGCAGACAGTAGTTACATCTTTGCGCCATGAACAATTTAGCCAGACATTTAATGTGCAACTTAGCAGTGAAAGGCTCTATATTTCATTAGTAATTTACAGCATCATTTGGTGTTCTCTGTGCCTTTAGCAAAATGCAAGAAATTACAAGGTTGACATGCAGTGCTAGAGAGAGCAACACTTTAAAAGGCAGTATATAGAAAGTAGTAAGAGGCAGCACTAGGGAAGTATTTGTATAAAACCCCTTGAAGATGAGAGGAATTCATTATTTTTTTCAAATGCATTGGCGTGCTGCACATTCTAATTGAAACTTGTGGAGCAGAAAGCTGATCTTGCAGTAACGTTTGTGGATACAACTATGGAATCCTCTGAACATGATTAAATTATACAGTGTCTGGATATGAAAGTAATTTTGATACTTATGGCTGCAGTGGGGTCAGTGGCAATGCATGAGGTGGGACCTTCCTGATTAATCTGCTTGGGAAGGATGGAATATGCAGAAGTTTGCCAATTAACAAGTTTTTCTGGTGGTAAATACTTACAGTAAAGGAGTCACACCTGCAAGGTCTGTTGGACAAATCTGAACATAAGATGTGAGACCAGCCTTGAAAGATCATTCAGATGCAATGATCAATATAAAATGGATCATGTAGCAGAAGAAATTATCTTCATACTAATTGGAATTTGGAGAGTTTTTAGCCAATCATTCATTGATAGTTCCAGGTCTTTCAATGCCTTTTATATATATAGATATGTTTCGGATCCTGCTACACTTATTTCTTAGAGATACTGCCATTTATTCACCACAACAAGTATGTATGTTGATTTAGGTCTTGCTAGTCTTAAAAATGTTATTGATTTCTTTGTGTAGGTAAAGTGTGTTTTAATGTATTATCTGTTTTCAACACCTGAGCAAATGTTCAATAGTCAGAAATTGTTTTTAGTAAGTAAAACATGAGAACAGGAGGTTTTGTCTGCTCAGAAAATACGAAAGTTATAACCAACATAAAAATATTTTTTTTAAAAGAATGTTTCCTCTGAAGAAATCTAGTCTATTAAGAATGTTAAAATTATATGCTTAAAGGATTCTGTTCTTATGAAGAATCGTATAACTTGAACACAGTGTAGGTTTTCCTACTATATGCAAGCTCCTAAAATTCACTGAAAATCTTCAGACTAAATTCTGTCTTCCCATAACACAAACACGTTTTAGCTGCTTTCTCTGTAACAGAGACATGATTTTTTTTAATGGCCATTATCAATTTGATCATCTCCATGACTCAGGGCAAGATTTTACCCAGGAAGTGTTGCGAGCACCCTGATGAACTTTCAGTTCATTGCAAACTCGTTTGCTTCTCATTTCTAAAGAGAATCACCCATGGTGATATTCTGTATCTATTAGTATACAGTTCAAATGGTTAAATATGCTCCTGCTAAGAAATTGCATCTCATTTCCAGTTTGAAGCTTTGGCTCTTAGCCACTGGGTCTCGTTATTGTAGATGAAAGAGCCCTCTGATATCAGGCACTGCTCCATGCGTAGGTGGAATGTTCCCCATGTTGTCCATATTAATCTGATTCATTGCTGTTGCTGCATTACCTTTCATCAGTATTCCTAACTGTCAATTCTCAAAATATGTGATAGTTTCAATATGCTGTCTGGATTTATAGCTGGATCTTCCACTGAACGAATAATTACTGATGGAAAAAAAAAAATGCATCTATGTCCTTGAAGGATGTCTTATACTTTGGACTATAATGTTCTGGCAACTTTCACCACAATGGAATCATGTTTACTCTAATAAATGCCTGAAGTATATAGGGATGTAGTTCTTTATGCCCGGCTCCAAAACCAGAAACTAAAACTCCTGAGGGAGGAGTCCCCTCTCCTGAGTCACCCCGATTCAAGTTTTTCTGGCCTTATTTCCAACAGCATTCCTAAGCTTCCTATTAGCTGCATGCTCTGGCAGCACAGAACCAGCCAAGAGGAAACCCAAGGCAGAGGGATTTACATAGAGTTTGGGAAATTTCCCAATGCCTGGGAAGTGTTTGCCACTTCTAAATACTCCATGCAGTACAGTAGAGACCTGAGACCCCACTGCAAAACTGCTTGTTACAGGTGAGTGTCTGAAATTCTTCCCCTCCTTTGCAGCTTAGACATATTGTCTCAGGGCAGATGGAAAAATGGAAAGATAGATTCAGTATTCAGCATCCAGAACCATTTACTGGGGTGAAGTCTACAGAAACTCTTACCAGGAACTGTGGAATAATTAGGAAATTTGGGATAATTGGTAATTAAATCTATATTCAAAATGCAGCATTGTCCACACATAAGAGAGAAACGGGCTTTCAAGGCCTCTTGGGCTAAGATGCAGCCATACCTGGTATGCCAGGAATGTGCACTCCACAGCGGTTCCCGTAACAGGCGGAGGATAGGG